>CANSZD010002910.1:0-123041 GCA_947648045.1 Beta corolliflora
TGCACATGGGAGGAGTGTCGCATGGATCCAAGACAATTGCGAGATAGTATGTTGGGACCAGAAAATGTTATTGATATGGCTTTGCTATCGACTTGAAAGACAATGGCGAATACGGCAACGCTTAAGCCGTTGAAAATGTAACCTATGGTGCACCTTATCCTGCCATTTGAATACTAGGTTCCTTCGCCCTTAAGTTTTAGTGTCATGTACTTTGTAATTTGTGTGTCATATTGTAACGTAGTTCCTAATGCTTATATATTAGTCAAACTTGTATAATTTGTAACATTTAATATTGCACCTCATTTTTTTATGTAATATTTCCCCTAATTTTTGTTATATTGCCATTTTGTATTTGTTAAGATCGAATATCTAAAGTATAGTCGAGTCGAAATAACCAGAAGATCGTATTAATTTCCAATTAATAACATCTTATTTCAACCATAGGAAAACATGAATGTACACCTTAATATTTTTTATAGTATCATATTTGAAAAAACAATATCAAGAGTACAATAACACCAAAATAACTCAAATATGACGGACGAAACTAAGTTGATAAATACATTTTCCAATGGCTCCTATTTTAAAATCACTAGGCCTTCACCCTTCATTCTTCCAGTTCTTCATCTTCCTATAAAAAAGAAAGAAAGAAAGAAAGAGAGAGATGAACTTTCCCGACCCACTTGCCAAAAAGAATGCACTTGGGTAAGAATAAAGATGTGTAAATGCAACCATCCAAAAATGGTAGAGATTCGTTTATACGGAAACCATAAGTAATCCAAGCAAGGCATATTACAAATGCGAGAGGTTGCGGCTTTTTTTCATGGGTGAATGAGCAAGATGTTCATGAAGAAGTTGCACAAATCTTAAAGGAGGTTCGTGAATTAAACGGGTTTATCAAAAGTTGCTAAGATGTAATATTTATGATATTCATTGTACTTGTAATCTCTCTAAAATGATGAACTTCATTGTTGTGAAGGTTATGTTATGTCGATTTCTAATGATTGAATGCCTTAGATTTCTAATATTTTGTATCTAAATTATTATTATTGTCAAGTAAAAATGGATGTATCTTTGCATGTATTCATAATCGGCTTTGACCTTCAAATTAACGACCAAAAAACTTGGATCAATTATGTTGAACTTACAATAATTTCAAAATTCGTTGTGGGAAAAATAAAAATAGAATTAGAGTTAACAACTCCAAAAAATTAACCTGCACCTATTTGTCCATGGCCAAAGTCGAACACGGGTTAGCGGCGTAAGCAAGTCCAAGGCAGTAACCAAGTTAGCGAGGTCTCGCCACATTGTTCATCTTGCAATTAAAAATATTTGTACATATGAGAACTATACAAAATATTACTACCCTTTAATTATATAGTTATTCGAAATAAATTACCATGCAACTACGTAAGTATTGTGATACTAAAATAACCTCTAAATATATAGTTATACGAAATAAAATACCATGCAACTCTTGTATAAGTATTGTGATATTGAAATAATTATCACGTTACTACTTCGACTCTACATGAATCCATTACACCTTCTTCACTAATTGACGTTCAAGTTCTAAATGTTCAATCTCGCAACTCCTAATGTTCAATCGCAACTCCAAACATTCATGTTCTAAATGTTCAAACACGCAACGCCGAATCTGGACAAAAATTATAGCAAATAAGAAAGGCAAACGACATATAATTAATCGAAACAACGGGTTTTAAATCTCAACAACTAATTCCGATGACAAACCGAGGATACTTCAGCAAGAAAACACCCAATTTTAAATACGAAAATAATTCGATGACAAAACGAAAAAACTCCGGCTACAAATGCCTGGATCTAATTAGGCAAGACTTAGATGATAATACGACTGAATTTTCCGGCTACAAAATCCC
Organism: Beta corolliflora; assembly: GCA_947648045.1. Lineage (NCBI taxonomy): Eukaryota > Viridiplantae > Streptophyta > Magnoliopsida > Caryophyllales > Amaranthaceae > Beta > Beta corolliflora. The sequence goes on from CANSZD010002910.1 coordinate 1,899, forward strand.
GATTCTAATTTCGTAACAAGAAAATTTTCCTGCTAAGTTTTCCGGTGGTTCGTCGGTTAATAGAGAGAAAATGTAAAATTGTAAAAGGGTAATTTTCTGAGGTGAGAGAATTGTGAGGAGAGAGAAAAAATTCAAGGGGTTAGGTCCTGGGACCCACAACAAATTTGAAATTCAAAATCAAAATTTCAGATTTTGGTTTGAAATTCCAATGAAAATTTCAACTTAGTGGAATTTGGACCCCACTTCTTCTAGCCAATGAAATCACTTGTGTATGTGGTCCCAACATAAACCAAGTTTATGTGTCGCATCTCTCCAAATCACGCTTCAAATCCTTCAAGTTTCCATTGATAAGTCTATCTTAATTCGTGAAGCTGATTATGGCAAAGACAAAGTCCTTCAAAATCTTTGAATTGATTTCAGTTCAACGACTAATTCAATTTTTTTCCAAACGGCTAAAATTTTCCCCAATTATAAAACACAATCAAAATTCACCCTTTCTTCATCATCCTTCCCCAATTTCTTTTTTCTGTTTCTCAAGAGAAATAAAAATCTCGAATTCTCGATTGTGGGTATATTTTTCAATCATCATCAAGCTTTCGTTTGGATACTCAGTAAAACCAGGTAGATTTTTACTTGTTTTTTTTAGTTTTATCTGATTATTATAATTTATAATTGGGATATTATATCAGATAACCCTGACATATAGGCCTTTTTCCCAAATAACCCCGACATTTTCACCCCTGTCTCGGATAACCCTAAACTTGTATTTTGTCATTAAACTTGACGGATTGGTTGACGGCGTTAACTATTTGGCGTTTATAATTTAAAACCAATTTTTTAAAAGAAAAAAAAGGTGTTCTTCATCTCCCTCTCTCCTGTTCTTCACCCCTATTGACATTTCTTCATCTCCTCCTCGAACCTCCTGTGCACAACCATCTCTCACCGCTGCCAATCTCATTCAAGTTATTGAAGAAGTAAAATCATACATTTTCGCCTGATCTCCGGCGATTTTGACACCAGGTAGAATTTCTTCTACTGACGAATTCCGATCTCCTTCGTCGGGATTTTCGCTTGAGAAATGGCGAAGTATACAGATCTGGCCGTCTTCGAAGCCTTCTTCTATTGATATCAACGAACTTCGATCTCCTATGAGGAAACAGAACATTCATCCTTCATTTTTGTCTCCAGTCTCATCATGTTATAATTTCTCTTTGCTCTCTCTCGTTGAAAATTGATTTCGAAATTCATTTCGAAAATTGATTTTGAAAGTAATTTTGAAATTGATTTCAAATCGTTTTTGTGAATCCATTGTTAGAGGTCATGTTGCTCAGGCGTAGTGCGCTGGTGCGTGGTGGCGTGAGCTTTGATGGCTGCGGTCTGGTGCGGTGTGGACTGAGATGAGGTCATGTTCCTCTTCTTTACCAACCCCTATTAATTTCTCTCTCTTCGAATGTGGGTCTACTCGTCGGAGATGTTAGGCCGGAATTTTGTCGTTGTTGTCGTTTGTTGTGTTGATGTTGGTGTTCTCCTGTTCTTCTTCTAGTTTGTTTCATGTTTCAAAAGAAACTAATTCTAACATTTGGAGGCACAATTCAAGTCCTCATCTTTTTCTTGTTCGATTCAAAGAATATCTGGGGTGGTTGAGGGAGGTGGAGGAGAGAGTTGTGAATCGAGTGGATGGAGGAGGAGAGAAAAATCATGGTGGTGGAGGAGGTGGGAAGGAGAGAAGATGAAGACATGGAGTGAAGAACATGAGAGAGGGATATGAAGAACACCTTTTTTTTTCTTTTAAAAAAATAGGTTTTTAATTATAAACGCCAAATAGTTAACGCCGTCAACCAATCCGTCAAGTTTAATGACAAAATACAAGTTTAGGGTTATCCGAGACAGGGGTGAAAATGTCGGGGTTATTTGGGAAAAAGGCCTATATGTCAGGGTTATCTGATATAATATCCCTTTATAATTATAATTCCATTTTCCCCAATTATAATCACTTGAAGAATAATTTGTGGCGTGGATTACATGAGATTTTTCTTAATATAATTCTGTTTTTCATTATTTAATTAGAAATGTTGAAGATTTTTTTTTTCGAAATATTTAGTCTATAGGAATTATTGATTTCTCCAGGATTGAAATCAATGTTGTCGAAATCAAAATCCTAGGTTTAACAGTTGAATTAATAGCTGCAACAATTACATGGGGAAAAATAGAATCCATGTTTAATTGCTTTTTTTATATTTGTTGTTTTGACTTTGGGTTGCATGTTGTTAGCTGGTCATGATATAATTCTTGATGTTGATTGTTTCGATTCAGTGTTTTTATTTTATATTTTACTTAATAATTAAAAGAATACTGAGGCATGTAGTATATTAACCTCAGTATTTAGTGATGATGTTGGTAAAATATAGATGCGGTGTTTAATTAGGCAGAAGCATTCCCCAGGAAAATAAATTTTAGTATTGATCTCTGGAAATTGCTTGTAGTGTGCTTAATTTCGAAGTCATTATTGATGAAAATGTTGAAGATTTTTTTTTTTCTGATGTTCAATATTGTGGGTCTGTTTTGAGATGTTCTAATAAATGCTGTTTTTTGAAGGTTGATACTTGAGATTGCAAACTGCAGTACTGGATTAACGGATTTAGTGATGCTACTATCACTATGAAGTGCTAAATTATCAAGACATCAGGTTGTTTCAATCCTTTTTCACTTTAATTTTACATGTTTTGCTCCCTGTTTTTTAATTGCATATTATGGCTCCTAGCATTAGAAAACATGAGTCTGGCTATGAGAAACGTAAGAAACAAAAAAATTTGAAGAGTTACAAAGGTCACAAAGAGGAGCATTAGATAAATTTATAATTAAAACACCACAGGTTCCTATTGAAAATCCAAATGTTGGTGTTGATATTGAAAATGATAAAAATATGGACAATCAAGATTTTGCTGTTGAAAATGACGATGATGTGCACATTGATATTGAGAATGATGCTTTAGATGATTCTGATAATGAGAATGTTGCCCAAGAAACATGTGAAACTTTTCCTATGCTTGATATTTTTGATCCTAGGAATTGGGATGGACTTAACTCAAAAATGATTGATTTATTAATAGTGAAGGGTCCTAAAAGAGATAATTCTTTCGTAAAAGGTCCTAAAGATAAGTCTTCTAATAGGTGATTTACTGCAAATTTATATACTAGAGCCTTATCTAATGGAGAAAAGTGTGATAGAGAATGGCTAGTTTACTCAAAAGAGCTTGATAGAGTATTCTGTTTTTGTTGCAAAATCTTTAAGAAGGGGATTGGTAGAGGTCAATTGACAAATGAAGGTTTTAGTGATTGGGCACACGTTGGTGAAAGACTTCGAGAACTGGAAAAAACAGGACCTATTGAAATTTTGAAAGATTTGAAAATGTTTGATTGTTTTCCTAATGCGGTTATTGCATATAGAATTTTATTGACCATTCCTGTTACTGTTGCATCCGAAGAGATAAGTTTTTCCAAGTTGAAGTTGTTGATGTCCTACTTGCGCTCTACAATGTCACAAGAACGACTTAATGGATTAGCGATGATATCTATCGAAAATGATCTTTTGGAGAAAGTAGGATATGAAGAGTTGATTGATGAGTTTGCATCAAAATATGCTAGACGAACATCTCTTTTTAAATAAAATATCTCTAGTTGGTAATTTTTCACATATCCTTGTCTTCATGATACTAGGATCATATTTATAATAAAAGCGAAGTTGTTTGAATTGTGCTGCTTCTTATTGTAAAAACAATCAAATATTTTATAGTATATATTATGTGTGTTAAAGGTTATACTTATACTTACAATAGGGGCCTCATTTTGTTATAAGAACGGGGCCACAATAATCTAAAAAAGGCCCTGTTTCCTTCATCCTCTTTGGTAAAAAATTGCTGCTGCCCATTTAATGCCTGGGTAAAAATTTCAATCACCTATTACCACCCCCTATATACATAGCCCCATGACTTTGACAAAAAGAGTATTGGTGTGTGAAAGCTGTAAGATGAATAACAACATTCTCTAGTATAAATAGGTGTTGTATGTTTGTTGCAAATTGTGCCCAGCCTTGTGAGTTGTGAAGTAGTAATACTAAGTAGTAGTATTACGAGAGCTAGTTTGTGAGTGGAGAGAAATTGTTAAAGAGTGAGTTTATCAATTTCATGTAAGAGTGTTCTACATTGAGATAATATAAGTATGTTTTAGTGTTTACAATTGAGCAACTCTTTAATTCTTATATCCACTTATTTGTTGTTAATCTTTCCACATATTACCCCAGAATATCTTACAATTGGTATCAAGAGCCATTCGTTCCGTTAAATTTTTCGAGACCATTTTTTGGCAAAATTATCGGTCGGGGACCGATATATCGCAGTGTTATAGTCAAAAATATTTTTGGCTATCTTAACGGTCGGGGATCGTATTGCGAGGTGATTTTCCATTAGTGCACAGCCCGGGACTGTGAAGCTTGTTGGTCAGGGACCAAGCTTACTTGTGTATTGTCGGGCAACACCAAGTCACAAATGGCGGATATGGCTAGTTCATCTAGTAATATTGAGAAACTCAACAATGCAAATTACAGTACGTGGAGTACACGTATGCAATTCTATTTGTTGGGACAAGATCTTTGGGGTATAGTCAGTGGTAGTGAAGTTACAATACCAACCGATCTAGAAGAGTTAAAGAAGTGGAAGATTATTAGGGTCGGAAGAGCCATGTACGTGCTAGCAGCAACCGTCGAGGACGAGTTGTTACACCGCATCAAGGATGCGAAGATACCCAAGGAGGCATGGGACACCCTTGCAGCTTTGTTCTCGAAGAAGAACGATGCTCAACTTCAGCTTCTCGAGAATGAATTGTTGTCGATCCAGCAGAACAGCATGACGGTGAATCAGCATTTCACCAAAGTAAAAACTTTGTGTGAACAAATCACAAAGTTAGATCCTGAAAATCCCATCACAGAGACGAGGATGCGCAGGATTATTGTCCGCGGCTTAAAGCCTAGATATAGTAGTCTTGTCACGGCAATCCGAGGTTGGGCTACACAACCATCTCTAATTGAGTTCGAAAATGTGTTGGCCAACCAGGAGGCTCTGGAAAATCAGATGTGTAACACCCCGTAATTTTCACCATTTATTTTTGGTGTTAGTTTATTTTAAAATATATTTTTTTCGTAAAAATAAATAATTTATTATTTAAATTATTTTGGAATATGTTGTGAAAATGTGTATATATATTTATATATTGTGATATATTTATATATATTTATTTTAAGTTGTTAGTTATTTATTTTAAAAGTTATATTAGTTTCGCTATTTATTTAGGTGTTTAGGATGTAGTTTTGTCGCGTAGCATTTTTTGTAATGTTGTTGGACCGACTAGGGTGATGAAATGGTACATCACGTGTGACGTTTTATGCTGGCCGAAAATCAGCATTTTGGAGTGGAGGATGAAGAGTTTTGGTGCTTATTAAGCTAACCTTTAGATCTCTTGTAACCGCTCATTTAATCCCTCATTAACATTCTCCTAAACCCTTCATTTTTCCTTGCCATAAAATTCTGATTTTTAATAAGAGAAGTTCAGCATCATTGTCATTTAACCCACGCTGTTTTCAAGAAAAGAAAGAGAGAAAAGGAAGAGGAAAAGAAGAGAAAGGTTCAACCCGGTTTTTCCTGTCACACCTTCAAATTTGGACAGCACATTTAAAACATCTCTATCTTCACTTTGACCGCAGCGATTTAGATTCCGAGGTTTTTATCACCGGGAATCATGGTCGGAACAGAGCAGTATGAAATAAGAGTTTTCAACGTTCAAGAAGAAAACGCCTAGTGACTTGTTGCTACAATTATCGTTCATGGAGGAATTGGATTGCTCGCATATTTTTCAAATCCCTTTAGACTCAGCTCTCCTCCCGACGTTCCAGGTAACTATTTGTTATCTTAGAACAATAGTGATTAGGGTATTATTCGGTATTAGATTATTACGCTAGGAATTGTTTAAAATACTTTTTGAATGAAATTATTGATGAAATTTGACGTGAATATACTTGAGGCATGCTGTATGAATATTGTATACAGAAAAATAATTTTCGTCTGAGTTTTAGTATTTATTCGATTTATTTGGTATTTTGTGCATTTTTGGCTTAATTGCAAAATAATTATTGAACGAATGCTAAAATTGCTGAAATTATTTTTTGTGAATCATTTTATATGTGTAGTATGTATTTCGTACCTTGGAATAATTCTTTGCCTACTGTTTACAGGTTTATTTAATTGGAATAATTCTTTAGTTAAAGAATTTTCTCTTTCAACAATAATTGTTCAGTTTACATGCGTTAAAAAATGAACGATAACATGTTGTTGATTTAAGTATTTAACAACATTTTTAATATATTATGTTACTAAGAACACTACTAACGTGTGAATTTATGTGATATTTAATGGTTTGCCATTTAAGAACATAAAAATTGTTTAATTTAAATGTTTATGTTGCTAAACTTATTAGAAACTTATATTGTTTTCAACGTAACAGTGTTGCCATAATAACATATGATAAATAAAATTATCAAATTCTGTTACTAATAATACAAATAACTTAATTATGTATGTGAAAGTCACATGTTTGGCATGCAATGTTGGGAAATTATTCAAATTAAATTTGTAAATTTATTCCATTTCACCACAGTTACCTACTATGGGATGCGATGTTGGGAAATTCTTCAAACTAATCAGTACACTAGATAAAACTCAACGACAATGGGTTAAAGATATGGGCATCAAGAATTTACTTAGGATCAAAATTAAGAGCATCAAACCAAGCTTTGGTCACTGGATAACATCCAAATTTGATCATGTGACATTAACATTCAGTATACGAGACAATGTCGTAGTCAATGTCAATGATGATATGCTCGGGTGGGTGCTGGGCATCCCTTCTGGACGCCATCTATATTATCATGTTCAAGAAAAATGCTTGGATTACAGTGACCTTAAGATCCAATACAAAGAAGAAACGTCATATGGTGCAATAAGAGAAGCGGAAGTGTTCAAAATGGTTTGTTCAGAAAATAATAGGAAAAAAGATTTCAAGAGACATTTCCTTTTGTACTTGTTGGGTGTTCTACTTTGTCCAACTGCGAAACGTGGCTGGATAAGTCCAAGGCACATTTATATGCTCGACAAGGCAAACAACGCAGTAGATTATAATTGGGGGAAATATGTTCTTGATTGGCTTGTCCATTACCGCAAACAATATGACACAACAAAAGAGGGATATGGTGGTTGCGTTCTCTTTTTGGTGGTGAGTAGTAAATATCCATATTTACGTTGAAGTCCATTATTTCATGTACTATTGTACATACAAAAATCTATCACTAATGAAAAACGCAAGCAAAATATGCAGCTGGTTTACATTGACAGGATTGCACATGGGAGGAGTGTCGCATGGATCCAAGACAATTGCAGGATAGTATGTTGGGACCAAGAAAATGTTGATATGGCTTTGCTATCTGACTTGAAAGACAATGGTGAATACGGCAACGCTCAAGCTGTTGAAAATGTAACCTATGGTGCACCTTATCCTGCCATTTGAATACTAAGTTCATCAACCCTTAAGTTTTAGTGTCATGTACTTTGTAATTTGTGTGTCATATTGTAACGTAGTTCCTAATGCTTGTATATTAGTCAAACTTGTATAATTTGTAACATTTAATATTGCACCTCATTTTTTATGTAATATTTCCCCTAATTTGTTATATTGCCTTGTATTTGTTAGATCTAATATCTAAAGTATAGTCAAGTCAAAATAACCGAAGACCGTATTAATTTCCAATTAATAACATCTTATTTCAACCATAGGAAAACATGAATGTACACCTTAATATTTTTTATAGTATCATATTTGAAAAAACAATATCAAAGTACAATAACACCAAAATAACTCAAAATATGACAGACCAAACTAAGTTCAATAAATACATTTTCCCATGGCTCCTATTTTAAAATCACTAGGCCTTCACCCTTCATTCTTCCAGTTCTTCATCTTCCTATAAAAAAGAAAGAAAGAAAGAAAGAAAGATGAACTTTCCCAACCCACTTGCCAAAGAAGAATGCACTTGGGTAAGAATAAAGATGTGTAAATGCAACCATCCAAAAATGGTAGAGATTCGTTTATCTGAAACCATAAGTAATCCAAGCAAGGCATATTACAAATGCAGAGGTTGCGGCTTTTTTTCATGGGTGAATGAGCAAGATGTTCATGAAGAAGTTGCACAAATCTTAAAGGAGGTTCGTGAATTAAACAGGTTTATCAAAAGAGTTGCTAAGATAGCAATATTTATGATATTCATTGTACTTGTAATCTCTCTAAAATGATGAACTTCATTGTTGTGAAGGTTATGTTATGTCAGATTTCTAATGTTTGAATGCCTTAGATTTCTAATATTTTGTATCTAAATTATTATTATTGTCAAGTAAAAATGGATGTATCTTTGCATATGTTCATAATCAGCTTTGCCTTCAAATTAACGACCAAAAACTTGGATCCATTATGTTGAACTTACAATAATTTCAAAATTCGTTGTGGGAAAAATAAAAATAGAATTAGAGTTAACAACTCCAAAAAATTAACCTACACCTATTTGTCCATGGCCAAGATTCGAACACGGGTTAGCAGCGTAAGCAAGTACAAGCAGTAACCAAGTTAGCGAGGTATCAGCACATTGTTCATCTTGCAATTAAAAATATTTGTACATATGAGAACTATACAAAATATTACTACCCTTTAATTATATAGTTATACGAAATAAATTACCATGCAACTACTGTAAGTATTGTGATACTAAAATAACCTCTAAATATATAGTTATACGAAATAAAATACCATGCAACTACTGTATAAGTATTGTGATATTGAAATAATTATCACGTTACTACTTCGACTCTACATGAATCCATTACACCTTCTTCACTAATTGACGTTCAAGTTCTAAATGTTCAATCTGCAACTCCTAATGTTCAATCTGCAACTCCAAACATTCATGTTCTAAATGTTCAAACTGCAACGCCGAATATGGACAAAAATTATAGCAAATAAGAAAGGCAAACGACATATAATTAATCGAAACAACGGGTTTTAAATCTCGACAACTAATTCCGATGACAAACCGAGGATACTTCCGGCAAGAAAACACCCAATTTTAAATACGAAAATAATTCTGATGACAAAACGAAAAAACTCCGGCTACAAATGCCCAGATCTAATTCCGGCAAGACTTCCGATGATAATACGACTGAATTTTCCGGCTACAAAATCCCAGTTCTAATTTCGGCAACAAGAAAAATTTCCGGCAAGAAAAAAAAATTTCCGCCAAGAACAAAATTTTCCGGCTAAGTTTTCCGGTGGTTCGTCGGTTAATAGAGAGAAAATGTAAAATTGTAAAAGGGTAATTTTCTGAGGTGAGAGAATTGTGAGGAGAGAGAAAAAATTCAAGGGGTTAGGTCCTTGGGACCCACAATAAGTTTGAAATTCAAAATCAAAATTTCAGATTTTGGTTTGAAATTCCAATGAAAATTTCAACTTAGTGGAATTTGGACCCCACTTCTTCTAGCCAATGAAATCACTTGTGTATGTGGTCCCAACATAAACCAAGTTTATGTGTCGCATCTCTCCAAATCACGCTTCAAATCCTTCAAGTTTCCATTGATAAGTCTCTCTTAATTCGTGAAGCTGATTATGGCAAAGACAAAGTCCTTCAAAATCTTTGAATTGATTTCAGTTCAACGATGAATTCAATTTTTTTCCAAACGGCTAAAATTTTCCCCAATTATAAAACACAATCAAAATTCACCCTTTCTTCATCATCCTTCCCCAATTTCTTTTTTCTGTTTCTCAAGAGAAATAAAAATCTCGAATTCTCGATTGTGGGTATATTTTTCAATCATCATCAAGCTTTCGTTTGGATACTCAGTAAAACCAGGTAGATTTTTACTTGTTTTTTTTAGTTTTATCTGATTATTATAATTTATAATTGGGATATTATATCAGATAACCCTGACATATAGGCCTTTTTCCCAAATAACCCCGACATTTTCACCCCTGTCTCGGATAACCCTAAACTTGTATTTTGTCATTAAACTTGACGGATTGGTTGACGGCGTTAACTATTTGGCGTTTATAATTTAAAACCTATTTTTTAAAGGAAAAAAAAGGTGTTCTTCATCTCCCTCTCTCATGTTCTTCACCCCTATTGACATTTCTTCATCTCCTCCTCGAACATCCTGTGCACAACCATCTCTCACCGCTGCCAATCTCATTCAAGTGATTGAAGAAGTAAAATCATACATTTTCGCCTGATCTCCGGCGATTTTGACACCAGGTAGAATTTCTTCTACTGACGAATTCCGATCTCCTTCGTCGGGATTTTCGCCTGAGAAATGGCGAAGTATACAGATCTGGCCGTCTTTGAAGCCTTCTTCTATTGATATCAACGAACTTCGATCTCCTATGAGGAAACAGAACATTCATCCTTCATTTTTGTCTCCAGTCTCATCATGTTATAATTTCTCTTTGCTCCTCTGCCGCTGAAAATTGATTCTGAAATTCATTTCGAAAATTAATTTCGAAAGTAATTTTAAATTGATTTCAAATCGTTTTTGTGAAGCCATTGTTAGAGGTCATGTTGCTCAGGCGTCGTGCGCTGGTGCGTGGTGGCGTGAGCTTTGATGGCGGCGGTCTGGTGCGGTGTGGACTGAGATGAGGTCATGTTCCTCTTCTTTACCAACCCCTATTAATTTCTCTCTCTTCGAATGTGGGTCTACTCGTCGGAGATGTTAGGCCGGAATTTTGTCGTTTGTTGTGTTGATGTTGGTGTTCTCCTGTTCTTCTTCTAGTTTGTTTCATGTTTCAAAAGAAACTAATTCTAACATTTGGAGGCACAATTCAAGTCCTCATCTTTTTCTTGTTCGATTCAAAGAATATCAGGGGGTGGTTGAGGAGGTGGAGGAGAGAGTTGTGAATCAGGTGGATGGAGGAGGAGAGAAAAAATCATGGTGGTGGAGGAGGTGGGAAGGAGAGAAGATGAAGACATGGAGTGAAGAACATGAGAGAGGAATATGAAGAACACCATTTTTTTTCTTTTAAAAAAATAGGTTTTTAATTATAAACGCCAAATAGTTAACGCCGTCAACCAATCCGTCAAGTTTAATGACAAAATACAAGTTTAGGGTTATCCGAGACAGGGGTGAAAATGTCGGGGTTATTTGGGAAAAAGGCCTATATGTCAGGGTTATCTGATATAATATCCCTTTATAATTATAATTCCATTTTCCCCAATTATAATCACTTGAAGAATAATTTGTGGCGTGGATTACATGAGATTTTCTATAATATAATTCTGTTTTTCAATATTTAATTAGAAATGTTGAAGATTTTTTTTTTTCGAAATATTTAGTCTATAGGAATTATTGATTTCTCCAGGATTGAAATCAATGTTGTCGAAATCAAAATCCTAGGTTTAACAGTTGAATTAATAGCTGCAACAATTACATGGGGAAAAATAGAATCCATGTTTAATTGCTTTTTTTATATTTGTTGTTTTGACTTTGGGTTGCATGTTGTTAGCTGGTCATGATATAATTCTTGATGTTGATTGTTTTGATTCAGTGTTTTTATTTTATATTTTATTTAATAATTAAAAGAATACTGAGGCATGTAGTATATTAACCTCAGTATTTAGTGATGATGTTGGTAAAATATAGATGCGGTGTTTGATTAGGCAGAAGCATTCCCCAGGAAAATAAATTTTAGTATTGATCTCTGGAAATTGCTTGTAGTGTGCTTAATTTCGAAGTCATTATTGATGAAAATGTTGAAGATTTTTTTTTTTCTGATGTTAAATATTGTGGGTCTGTTTTGAGATGTTCTAATAAATGCTGTTTTTTGAAGGTTGATACTTGAGATTGCAAACTGCAGTACTGGATTAACGGATTTAGTGATGCTACTATCACTATGAAGTGCTAAATTATCAAGACATCAGGTTGTTTCAATCCTTTTTCACTTTAATTTTACATGTTTTGCTCCCTGTTTTTTAATTGCATATTATGGCTCCTAGCATTAGAAAACATGAGTCTGGCTATGAGAAACGTAAGAAACAAAAAAATTTGAAGAGTTACAAAGGTCACAAAGAGGAGCATTAGATAAATTTATAATTAAAACACCACAGGTTCCTATTGAAAATCCAAATGTTGGTGTTGATATTGAAAATGATAAAAATATGGACAATCAAGATTTTCTTTGTTGAAAATGACGATGATGTGCACATTGATATTGAGAATGATGCTTTAGATGATTCTGATAATGAGAATGTTGCCCAAGAAACATGTGAAACTTTTCCTATGCTGATATTTTTGATCCTAGGAATTGGGATGGACTTAACTCAAAAATGATTGATTTATTAATAGTGAAGGGTCCTAAAAGAGATAATTCTTTCGTAAAAGGTCCTAAAGATAAGTCTTCTAATAGGTGATTTACTCGCAAATTTATATACTAGAGCCTTATCTAATGGAGAAAAGTGTGATAGAGAATGGCTAGTTTACTCAAAAGAGCTTGATAGAGTATTCGTTTTTCGTTGCAAAATCTTTAAGAAGGGGATTGGTAGAGGTCAATTGACAAATGAAGGTTTTAGTGATTGGGCACACGTTGGTGAAAGACTTCGAGAACTGGAAAAACAGGACCTATTGAAATTTTGAAAGATTTGAAAATGTTTGATTGTTTTCCTAATGCGGTTATTGCATATAGAATTTTATTGACCATTCCATTCTTATTGCATCCGAAGAGAGAAGTTTTTCCAAGTTGAAGTTGTTGAAGTCCTACTTGCGCTCTACAATGTCACAAGAACGACTTAATGGATTAGCGATGATATCTATCGAAAATGATCTTTTGGAGAAAGTAGGATATGAAGAGTTGATTGATGAGTTTGCATCAAAATATGCTAGACGAACATCTCTTTTTAAATAAAATATCTCTAGTTGGTAATTTTTCACATATCCTTGTCTTCATGATACTAGGATCATATTTATAATAAAAGCGAAGTTGTTTGAATTGTCTTTGCTTCTTATTGTAAAAACAATCAAATATTTTATAGTATATATTATGTGTGTTAAAGGTTATACTTATACTTACAATAGGGGCCTCATTTTGTTATAAGAACGGGGCCACAATAATCTAAAAAAGGCCCTGTTTCCTTCATCCTCTTTGGTAAAAAATTGCTGCTGCCCATTTAATGCCTGGGTAAAAATTTCAATCACTTATTACCACCCCCTATATACATAGCCCCATGACTTTGACAAAAAGAGTATTAGTGTGTGAAAGCTGTAAGATGAATAACAACATTCTCTAGTATAAATAGGTGTTGTATGTTTGTTGCAAATTGTGCCCAGCCTTGTGAGTTGTGAAGTAGTAATACTAAGTAGTAGTATTACGAGAGCTAGTTTGTGAGTGGAGAGAAATTGTTAAAGAGTGAGTTTATCAATTTCATGTAAGAGTGTTCTACATTGAGATAATATAAGTATGTTTTAGTGTTTACAATTGAGCAACTCTTTAATTCTTATATCAACTTATTTGTTGTTAATCTTTCCACATATTACCCCAGAATATCTTACAATTGGTATCAAGAGCCATTCGTTCCGTTAAATTTTTCGAGACCATTTTTTGGCAAAATTATCGGTCGGGGACCGATATATCGCAGTGTTATAGTCAAAAATATTTTTGGCTATCTTAACGGTCGGGGATCGTATTGCGAGGTGATTTTCCATTAGTGCACGGCCGGGACCGTGAAGCTTGTTGGTCGGGGACCAAGCTTACTTGTGTATTGTCGGGCAACACCAAGTCACAAATGGCGGATATGGCTAGTTCATCTAGTAATATTGAGAAACTCAACAATGGAAATTACAGTACGTGGAGTACACGTATGCAATTCTATTTGTTGGGACAAGATCTTTGGGGTATAGTCAGTGGTAGTGAAGTTACAATACCAACCGATCTAGAAGAGTTAAAGAAGTGGAAGATTATTAGGGTCGGAAGAGCCATGTACGTGCTAGCAAAGAACCGTCGAGGACGAGTTGTTACACCGCATCAAGGATGCGAAGATACCCAAGGAGGCATGGGACACCCTTGCAGCTTTGTTCTCGAAGAAGAACGATGCTCAACTTCAGCTTCTCGAGAATGAGTTGTTGTCGATCCAGCAGAACAGCATGACGGTGAATCAGCATTTCACCAAAGTCAAAACTTTGTGTGAACAAATCACAAAGTTAGATCCTGAAAATCCCATCACAGAGACGAGGATGCGCAGGATTATTGTCCGCGGCTTAAAGCCTAGATATAGTAGTCTTGTCACGGCAATCCGAGGTTGGGCTATACAACCATCTGTAATTGAGTTCGAAAATGTGTTGGCCAACCAGGAGGCTCTGGAAAATCAGATGTGTAACACCCCGTAATTTTCACCATTTATTTTTGGTGTTAGTTTATTTTAAAATGATATTTTTTTCGTAAAAATAAATAATTTATTATTTAAATTATTTTGGAATGTGTTGTGAAAATGTGTATATATATTTATATATTGTGATATATTTATATATATTTATTTTAAGTTGTTAGTTATTTATTTTAAAGGTTATATTAGTTTCGCTATTTATTTAGGCGTTTAGGATGCAGTTTTGTCACGTAGCATTTTTTGTAATGTTGTTGGACCGACTAGGGTGATGAAATGGTACATCACGTGTGGCGTTTTATGCTGGCCGAAAATCATTATTTTGGAGTGGAGGATGAAGAGTTTTGGTGCTTATTAAGCTAACCTTTGGATCTCTTGTAACCGCTCATTTAATCCCTCATTAACATTCTCCTAAACCCTTCATTTTTCCTTGCCATAAAATTCTGATTTTTAATAAGAGAAGTTCAGCATCATTGTCATTTAACCCACGCTGTTTTCAAGAAAAGAAAGAGAGAAAAGGAAGAGGAAAAGAAGAGAAAGGTTCAACCCGGTTTTTCCTGTCACACCTTCAAGAAAATAACCGTACACGGAGATCTAACCGTTGGATCGTCTTCAAATTTGGACAGCACGTTTACAACATCTCTATCTTCACTTTGACCGCAGCGATTTAGATTTCAATGTTTTATCACTGGGAATCATGGTCGGAACAGAGCAGTACGAAATAAGAGTTTTCAACGTTCAAGAAGAAAACGCCTAGTGACTTGTTGCTACAATTATCGTTCATGGAGGAATTAGATTGCTCGCATATTTTTCAAATCCCTTTAGACTCAGCTCTCCTCCCGACATTTCAGGTAACTAGTTGTTATCTTAGAACAATAGGGATTAGGGTATTATTCGGTATTAGATTATTACGCTAGGAATTGTTTAAAATACTTTTTGAATGAAATTATTGATGAAATTTGACGTGAATATACTTGAGGAATGCTGTATGAATATTGTATACAGAAAAATAATTTTCGTCTGAGTTTTAGTATTTATTCGATTTATTTGGTATTTTGTGCATTTTTGGCTTAATTGCAAAATAATTATTGAACGAATGCTAAAATTGCTGAAATTATTTTTTGTGAATCATTTTATATGTGTAGTATGTATTTCGTACCTTGGAATAATTCTTTGCCTATTGTTTACAGGTTTATTTAATTGGTTTATCTGTTTTTGCATTTTTGTGTCTGTCAGTATATAAATCGTAAAAATTATTTCTGGAGGCCGAAAAATTTATTTCTTTGTATATTATGTATTACCGTGAGTTTATTCATGTTATGTGAATTTTTGGTAATTTTTGGGCGTTTATTTCTATTTTTAATTATTATATTGGCTTTCTTGAGTATTCTGTAAATTAATGTTTAAATTACTTTTAGAGACCTAAAATTAGAAATAAAATTTGTACCATGTCAGTAGAGTCATAATGGTAATATGATAATTTTTGTGATAATTTACTGATCTTTTTTTTTAGTTTAATAATTTTTATTGTGTTTTGTTATGAGTTTGAGAATATTCTCTTTAATTATTTAAGGGATTAAAAATCAGAAATAAATTGAGACCATTTTATATTCTTGAGAATTGATGATTTTAAAGTTACTGTGGTTATAATTGTGTATCATTATATTTACTTTTAGTCCTTGTAAAATGATTAGTCGTGTACGTTTCATTGATTTATTAAGCCTTGGAGTCGTGTACTCTTTAATTGTCGTTGTTTGAGCTTTATGGTGCGCAAAGTATTTATTGTTGAAACTTTTGTTGTAAGTTTGTAAGCTACTACTTTGAAGAAATTTTGAAGAGATATCTTTTGATGAATTATGGGTATAAGGCCGGGTGGCATCCCTTTGACGAATATTTTTGAGATGAATAATACTTTGATGATATTTATGATTATTTTGAGATAAGAACATCCGGTGGGATAGATGTAGTCCCCGGTGAAGAACATGCCAACCACCTGGTTTGCGAACTAGGGGTACACCTGGGTTAATTGTTGTCGTCCGAGAGGTCAGGGAGTTCTGCGTGTTCTACCCTGCATCGGGAGTTTGGCCATTCTTAGACACAGGCAGTGGGGAACGTAAGCCCATAGACTGACCTGGAGATTGCGATCTGACAAACCTTAGGAAGTGAATTGCGATTCACTGGCGTTCGGTTTCTGACTCAATAACTGATTTATCTATGTTTTTATTATTATTGAAGTACCCTTGAGATAATTTATTCATTTTATCTTTTGGATGACTTGAGAGCTTTATGATTTTGGATGCATGTCATAGTTGTCTTGACCTTATGTTTCCTTTCTTATCAATCTATGTCTGAATTGTACTTTGATTTCTTTTGTTCTGGGAGAACTGCTAGTTACTCCCCACTGATTGTGGATGTTTGTTGATATATTTTGCAGGTGATGTTGATGGGAATCTTCTTTGGTTTTGGGCTCGGGTTGAGTTGTGAGCATTAAAAAGCTAGATGTTTTAGGCCTAGACTTTTAATTAGTTTGAGAGTCAATTTTCTCTTTTAGATATTTCTCTAATTAATTTAAATTATTTATACTATTTATTTATGTTGGTTTTATCACTTAGTTATTTAAACGCATTTCTTGTAGTAGTGACATTCCCAGAAGACGATGTTTCCGCCATCGTCCTATTAATACTATTATTATTTCTTTCTTTTCCGCTTTGAAATTCTAGGGTGTTACAGTTGGTATCAGAGCAAAACGCTCCTAAACTCTGAAATAGAGTTGCTAATGATTCTTTAGAATTATTAGTTAGCCATAGGAGATAAAATTTGTTTAGAATTAAGTTTAGTAGTTTCACTATAATGAGAGTGTGATGGGTAGAGTAAGTAAAGGGAAGCCTTATGGGAATGTGGTGTGCTCTCATGCTTATGGAGCATATGTTATATGTATAGTTACTTGTATTATTGGTGGAATTAGTCTACTAAGTTTGCTAATCTTATTTGCAGGGCCTCTTACATGTAATTTATTTTCACTTTTATCAGAGTGCGCAGCGAAAGCGAAGTAATTTATAGCCTTCTTGGTTTAGTTGTGTGTTTAATTTGTTTTGTGTTTTGCAATTTAAAAATAAGCTTTAATTTTATTTTAATATAGTCTTGTGTGTTGCATTGCATTTATTTTATTTGCTAGTTGCTTGATAGTATATGTTATTATGTGAGACAGTATATACTTTCTGTTCTTTTTCAATTAAGTACTACGTATCTGTTTTATTATTTACAAAACTTTCCAGTTTGAATTTATATTCCAAATTATATTTTAGATCTTTGAGCTTAATAAATTTTATACTTATGTTAGAGTTATTTTCAGATTTTCAAATTTTGTTATTGTTAATATTTTGACATACTCTTTTGAAAAACGTTTAATTTCAATTGTTTTATAATGGTTTGGAAAGAGAAAGGGGTTATGAAATTGTCTTTCAAGATCTTCTTCAAATTTCTCTTACCGTATTTGACCATCTATATTTATAAATATTTTCCTTTTAATATTTTTATTTTTCATGCTAATCCTTGTTTAGCCTTTAATTATGGTTAGAGGTGGCCATTGGGCGGGTCGACTTGGGCCCAGCCCTGGACCGAACCGCAGATGAACCGGCCCGGTCCGGACCACCAAAAAGGCGGTTCAGAACCGGCCCAGGACCGTGCACTAGACAGGGCTGGCGTGGGTCAAGTGGTGGAGGTGGAGAACCGGACCGGACCACCCGTAGAACCGGAACGTGGACCGCGTCGAACCGTGGATTGGCCCGCCCACAAACCTGAACCTGAACCGTTCTTGGGACCGTTACTAACCCGCCCTTAAACCGCCATCTCCAATCCGCCCAATGAACCACCACGTCAAGCCCACCGTTTGAACCACCCATTCAACCTGAACCGCGGAGCCTTCGTCGGTTCTTGCTGTTTTGAAGTTCGAAACTTCAAAGTTCAAACTTCAAATGAATGGCCTACAATAGCTAGCCTAGGTGTTGATGAAAGGAGAGGAATGAGGATTAAAAGGGAGAAAAAAAAATTCGGTGGAAAAGCTGCTGCATCATTACAGTTGTAGAGAGAGAGAGAAAAGTTTGCAAGTGAATTGGAAGGGGTGATGAACTGATGACTGATGAACGTTGGTAGAGGTGGGGCAAGTGGGTACTATTCTTCATCTCTTTGTTAAAAAAAAAAAAAGAATTCATGTGATATATACAGAAGTTCAGAAGTTGTTCCTATTTCTTACTATTGGATATGACTAGTGAGTTAATTTGCAGAATGCATGCTTTTACTTTACCAGTCTATTTGGTATCATTATCATGTAGCTCTACTATTCATTTGCAGGTTGCTCCTCAATTATATCTACTAACGGATAAATTATCATCCGCATTTGCAGCTTTTGCTCCTCAATTATAACACCGAACGGATGAATTATCATCCGCTCACGCCAATTCATCAATTATCAACTATCTCCCAACATACTTCATGATTTCCCCACCCAAATTGAAATTCAAAATAAAATTTTTCCCCCCAAAAAATTCCTATAAATACCTCCTTCGACCATTCTCATTCTTCACAATTCTCAGTATCTCAATCTCATACTCTCAAATTCTTTCAATCTTGCATACTCAACCTTCTCTTTCTAATTCTTTGAGTACTACTTAAATATCCTACTTTCCAACTTTATTTATTGCAAAACATCTTCTTTCTAATTCTTTGAGTACTACTTAAATATCCTACTTTCCAACTTTATTTATTGCAAAACATCTTCATTTCTTGTTTGGCATTCTGTTGTCTACTTAGCTAAGTTTTAGTTCTTTAAGCTATTGTTTTACAATTTTTTTACTTTATTTGTTATAACAATATCACATTACTTTAATACTTTAATTTCTATCTCCAAAAAAATGTCAAAATTTTTCAAAAATATAACTGGAAGAGGTAAGAGCGGTGGTTCAAGTAGCCGAAGGGGTGGTTCTTCTAATTCACCGTCCACCGACAATAGCGATTTCATCCAAGATTTAGAACATGAGTTGTTAGATGATAATGAAGTTTTTGTGCAGCCACCCAACCGACAACCGTCGGCTTCAAACATGCAACAACCGGGTTAGTTTTCAATAATTAGCAAATCAACTATCACTTAGCAATTTATTTGTAATTATTCTAATAGTCAATGTAGATAATTAAGTCAATGTAGATAATTAATCATGATTATGATACATTAATAATATTTTAGTAATAATAATTATGTAATGGTGATTATGTTAAGCGATATTGATTACGATAATTAATCATGATTATGTTACATAAAAATGATTTAAGCAATAACAATTATGTAATTCAAATAACACTTAGCTAGTTAATCGTGATTATGTTAATCTTAAATAATTAAGATACTTAATCATGATTATTGAAAATTAATAATGTTTTACCAATAATAATTATGTATAATAATTACGTAATAAACTATCACTAAGCTAGTTAATTGTGTTTATTAATCGAAAAAAATTAAGATAGTTAATCGTGATTTTGTTTAATTAATAATGTTTTTGCAATAATAAGTATTCATGATAAGAACGTAAATAAACTAGCACTTAGCTAATTAATGTTAATTATGTTAATCGACAATGAGTAAATATATGTTAACTTAAATATCGTAGATGAAGCCGGTGAAACCGACGTGGGCAACGACGACGACTGAGCCGGTGGCTCACAACCTCAAGGGAAAAAAAAAGTGTCATGGGTGTGGCCATTCTTTGAAAAAGTTGCTACCAATGAACCAAGACAATGGAGGTGCATTTGTCAACTTTGCAAGAATGCAGGCGTCAATCCACCACCGACTTACAACTGGAGGAACGGTGGTGGAACGGGGACCTTGGGTCGTCATTTGACCAACAAACATGGCCTTACGGCAGAGAATGTTAGCAGTGGCGGGGACCGAAACACCCAGACACAACTCCACGGGTATGCTGGTGAGATGCCCGGTGCAGGTATGCCTTTCTCCTACAATAGAGATCGTATGATTGATGAATTTGCTAAATATGTTATCACTGATGAATTGCCGTTCAACCATGGGGAAAGTGATGCATTTGAATATTTCAATAGAACTGCTTTGCAACCAGCATTTAGGAAAGTCCCTAGGAACACACTTAAGCGTCGCACACAAACTGCATTTCATCTCTATAGAAGTCATATGATAGAGATGTTTCGTACCTTTAACGGTCGCATTAGCTTGACAACGGACACATGGAACTCATGTTTTGGTGAACCTTTTATGTGTGTTACTTCCCATTGGATCGATGATGAGTGGTTTTTGCAGAAACGTATTATTGCTTTTGAGCTTATGGACGAGAGTCATAGTGGGTACAACATAAAAGCTCGTTTTATGGAGTGTTGTAAGAAATACCATTTGCTTGATAAAGTATTTTCGTTATCTATGGATAATGCAACGACCAACACTAAGGCCATTGATTTCTTAAAGCAGGAAAGTACATTTAAGCTTATATTAGATGGTCAATTCTTACATGTTAGATGTTGTGCTCATATACTCAACCTGTCTGTTCAAGAAGGTATAGCTTGTTTACAACCTTTATTAGAGCCCATTAGAAATATCGTTAGGGTCCTAAGAAAAAACCAGGTTAAGAGGAGGTACATGACATTGTGTAAGGAATTCGGCTTGCCGAAGAAGGTGTGGTCTCTTGATACTCCAACACGATGGAACTCTACTTATAAACTCGAATGATGCAATCGAGTATCGTGATGTTATGACTCCTTTGTATAATGAAGTTGTTTCCAAAGAAGATATGTTGATTACTGATTATCATTGGACAGTTGCAATGCTTGTTCGGGATGTTCTTAAATCTTTTCACAATGCTACTAACACATTTTCTTTGGTTTATGAACCCAACATTCATTTGGTAATCGTAGAATGCATTAAGGTGGTACATGCCATCAATGAGAAATTGGATGTGAATGAAATCAAAGTTGTGCTTGATAGCATGAAGGTAAAGTGGTTTGCATATTTTAGTGAATTTCCGTACATTTATGGTATTGCTTGTATACTTGATCCAGCGCTTAAACTTGATGGCCTATCAAACTTGCTAAATTTCTATTATCAATGTTTAGGTGTTACTTATGATGTTGGTAGTTATGTTTTGAAGTGTAGACACCTTTTGGAGGAACTTCATGATCATTATGTCTCAATTTATGACCCCGAATTCGTTCTGACTTCCGGACATGCAAATACTGTTCGCTTTGATTCTTTAATTACTAATATATTGAAGAAACAAAAAACTAGTGTCTTCGGATCCGCTTGTGCGGGGGTAGACGATTATTTGTCCTATCAATTTGAAACAGGTGCAGATTTTCACATTCTTAAATGGTGGAAACTTAAGGAAAATCAATTCCCCATTTTGGCTAGAATTGCAAGCGACATACTTGCAATTCCAGATCAACTATTGCTTCGGAGTCCGCTTTTAGTGCGGGTAGAAGAGTCTTTGGATGAAAAAAGATCTCGTCTATCTCCACAAAGCATCGAGATTTGCGTTTGCAAGAAAGATTAGGATCAAGCTGAGAAAAGAACACAAGGATTAAGGGCAGATGAAGTAGAAGAAGATGATCCTTGGATGCTTATGGAAACCGAATCATCTAGTTCATCCAATGCAGGGGAACATACGGATGTCGGACAATAGTCAACTACTCAAGTACTCAACTGTCAACCACGACTTCAAATAAAATAAGGTACGTAGAGAACTACGTGGGCTTTGATTCCTTAGGGATACGTAGGCAGCTTACTCCTTGAAAATTCCAATATAATTGCCAAATTATATTGTAATTTTCAAATGTAAGTCCAAGCCCCCCCTCCCATCAAAAGAGGGGGGTGTTTTTCAATAATTTATTAATTTAATTATAAGAATTACATATTAATTTTTATTATTCTTGTAAATAATATATATTGCAAAATCTTATTTGTTTTAGCATTTAATTTGTATTGTAAAATCTTATTGTAAATAAATTAAATACTATAAATTCTTATTGTACTGAAATTATCATATATGTAAATTGTTATTTATTGGATATTCTTATTTGATCAAATTCTTATTATAAGAAATATTTGTTAGAATATCTTATTTATCATAAATTGTTACTTTGACATTGTAAATTCTTTTTGTAATGAAATATTTGGTATATATTCTTATTTATTCTCAATAGTTGGTTTTCGCATTCTTTAAGATCTTATTTTGTTTTTAGGATTGAGATGTAATGTTTTGGTTTTATCTTCGTATGCTGGACTCATAGCCTGTTTTTCTTTTTTTGGTGAAGAAGCCAACAATATAAAATAGATAATTTACTTTCTAATTGTCATGTTTATAAAAGTATTAAGTTAATAATGGCACTATATGCTTTTGCCCTCTATTAATAATCCAAATCTCCATTAGTAGTCAAATACTCTTTTACATTTAAAAACAAAGGAAAAAAGGAAAGAAAGAAAATAAAAAGGAAAAAGAAAAAAGGAATAAGTAAAAGAAGGAACAAGGAACTCAGGAAGTCAGAAAGAAACAAAACAAATAAAACCTTAGAGAGAGAAAACGAAGAGCTTCCTTCTACTGAGTTCTTCGACATTCTCGAATTGTCGAATCTGGCTCTTGCTACCTCGGTGGTGCATATCAATTCATCATCATCATCAATTCATCATTACTCATGTGTGCTTCGGAAGCCTCACCACCGCTGCTCTCTTCTTCTTCCTGGCGGTTTGAAGTGCGTCGTTCATGGTGCCTAGTGGTGGACCGTGCTACCGCTGCTGTCCTCATCTCACTAAACTGTCGTGGAGTCGTGCCCACCATCAGGTCAGTTCCTTCTTCAATTAAATTAGTATAGATTTGAAGTTTTGTTGAATTGGGATTTTTTTGTGCCATCAATCGTTTCGAGATTTGATTATTATCGTTCAATTGAGAAATTATTTGTGGCTTCAATTTTTTGGAGATTTGTAAGTTTAGGTATGGCGTGAATTTGCTTGATTTGCTTGATTTGGATTTAGGATTTTGGGGAATATTGGGATATGATGTGAACCGTCTTGCTGACCCTGAACCGAACCGGCACAGACCGCCCACTGAACCGTCATGAACAGCACCCAGGCCGGTTCAGGTTCGCCAATCCTCAACCCTGATCCTGAACCGACCCGGACCGGTCTCCCAACCGGTCCAGTTCAGGTTCACTCTTGACTGAACCGGCCCGGCAATAAACCTGGCCCTGAACCGGCCCAACCCGGACCGTGGCCATGACTAATTATGGTAATAAGTTTTGTAGTATTTGAAAATAAAAGTACTTTAATGAGTTGTCTTGGTGTTAGATTGAAATGTAGACGCAACCTATTTTGTTTTAAAGGTTAGCATTCAACAACTTTTACTTTACTTACTTTTCTTATTAGCATTATTTTTCGAACTCAAATACGTGAAAGGATCTCGTATACTATTTGTTGTTTCTTGTTTAAATATTTAGTGCTTTCTCATTTCATAGCAAAATTTTGGTTGTTTTCTTTACTTCTTATTTAGTTATCTGACTTTAACTATTTTGTTTTATATTCTTTGGAAAGGAAATTTATATACTCAGTCTAAATTTTAAACTTATTTGAGTTGATATTAAGTCATAATGGGTGATTCCTTTGACTTGTATGTCAATTTGATAAGTCTAAATTTTAAACTTATTTGAGTTGATATTGAGTCATAATGGGTGATTCCTTTGACTTGTATGTCAATTTGATAAGTTGACACATTTTATCTATTTGATTTAATTTCCTTTTTGAGTTGACATTAAGTTTATATTGGGTGATTCCGTTAAACTTTAATGTTGATTTGATAAGAAGGCTTTCAAATATTATTTTGTTGATACTAGGTTGCAATGGGTGGTTCCATGCACATTTGTGTCGACTTGGCAAATTTTATAATTGTTGTTAATAATTTATTACTTTATCGCCTATTTATTATTAGTGTTTCGTCGTTGTGAAATTTATTTTAAAGTTTTCAATTTCTTTTGCGAACTTTAATTTTCATATATATGTTTAGGAGGACGTACACTCTTATAACATATGTCATGACTTGTGTTCGTAAGTGCTATTTTAATAAAGCAGCTAGCTACTCTTTATTAAAGTGTTCTTATCTCTTTAAGTGGAGTAAAAGCCCGTGTGGTTACCTCTATTTAAATTGGTTTGGCTATCTATTTACGAACTTTTTCTTCTTGATTTCTTTTCTAAAAATATATTTGTATGGTCGGATTTACTCTTTTATAATTTTACGTAAATGTTTATTCCTGCTTCTTTTACAAAATTACCTATAGTTTATTGTGCAAAAGTTCTTTTTTACCTTAAACTTTCTAATACTTGGCTTTGGTTCTTTCACATTTTATAAAATGATTGTTGTTACCGTGCTTCTTTACTATACAACTCTTTTGGTCTTCCAAAATAAAATATATATTATTTGAGCTATCAAATTTTATACATGAAAAGTTGTTTAGTTCTTAACTAAAATCCATCGATTTCTGTTTTCTTAATGTTCTTTATCTAGAGTATTTTCTTTTGTCTCTTGGTTGTTTTAAAGTTTCGAGGACGAAACTCTTTTAAGGGGGAGTGATTGTAGCACCCCGTAATTTTCACCCTTTATTTTTGGTGTTAGTTTATTTTAAAATGATATTTTTTTCGTAAAAAGAAATAATTTATTATTTAAATTATTTTGGAATGTGTTGTGAAAATGTGTATATATATTTATATATTGTGATATATTTATATATATTTATTTTAAGTTGTTAGTTATTTATTTTATAGGTTATATTAGTTTCGTTATTTATTTAGGCGTTTAGGATGCAGTTTTGTCGCGTAGCGTTTTTTGTAACGTTGTTGGACCGACTAGGGTGATGAAATGGTACATCACGTGTGGCATTTTATGCTGGCCGAAAATCAGCATTTTGGAGTGGAGGATGAAGAGTTTTGGTGCTTATTAAGCTAACATTTGGATCTCTTGTAACCGCTCATTTAATCCCTCATTAACATTCTCCTAAATCCTTCATTTTTCCTTGCCATAAAATTCTGATTTTTAATAAGAGAAGTTCAGCATCATTGTCATTTAACTCACGCTGTTTTCAAGAAAAGAAAGAGAGAAAAGGAAGAGGAAAAGAAGAGAAAGGTTCAACCCGGTTTTTCTTGTCACACCTTCACGAAAATAACCGTAGATGGAGATCTAACCGTTGGATCGTCTTCAAATTTGGACAGCACGTTTATAACATCTTTATCTTCACTTTGACCGCAGCGATTTAGATTGGGAGGTATTGATCACCGGAAATCATGGTCGGAACAGAGAAGTACGAAATAAGAGTTTTCAACGTTCAAGAAGAAAACGCCTAGTGACTTGTTGCTACAATTATCGTTCATGGATAAATTGGATTGCTCGCATATTTTTCAAATCCCTTTAGACTCAGCTCTCCTCCCGATGTTCCAGGTAACTAGTAGTTATCTTAGAACAATAGTGATTAGGGTATTATTCAGTATTAGATTATTACGCTAGGAATTGTTTAAAATACTTATTGAATGAAATTATTGATGAAATTTGATGTGAATATACTTGAGGCATGCTGTATGAATATTGTATACAGAAAAATAATTTTCGTCTGAGTTTTAGTATTTATTCGATTTATTTGGTATTTTGTGCGTTTTTGACTTAATTGCAAAATAATTATTGAACGAATGCTAAAATTGCTGAAATTATTTTTCTTGAATCATTTTATATGTGTAGTATGTATTTCGTGCCTTGGAATAATTTTTTGCCTACTGTTTACAGGTTTATTTAATTGGTTTATCTGTTTTTGCATTTTCGTGTCTGTCAGTATATAAATCGTGAAAATTATTTCTGTAGGCCGAAAAATTTATATTATGTATTACCGTGAGTTTATTCATGTTATGTGAATTTTTAGTAATTTTTGGGCGTTTATTTCTATTTTTAATTATTATATTGGCTTTCTTGAGTATTCTGTAAATTAATGTTTAAAATTACTTTTAGAGACCAAAAATTAGAAATAAAATTTTTACCATGTCAGTAGAGTCATAATGGTAATATGATAATTTTTGTGATAATTTACTGATTGTTTTTATTAGTTTAATAATTTTTATTGTGTTTTGTTATGAGTTTGAGGATATTCTTTTTAATTATTTAAGGGATTAAAAATCAGAAATAAATTGAGTCCTTTTTATATTCTTGAGAATTGATGATTTTTAAGTTACTGTGGTTATAATTGTGTATCATTATATTTACTTTTAGTCCTTGTAAAATGATTAGTCGTGTACGTTTCATTGATTTATTAAGCCTTGGAGTCGTGTACTCTTTAATTGTCGTTGTTTGAGCTTTGTGGTGCGCAAAGTATTTGTTGTTGAAACTTTTATTGTAAGTTTGTAAGCTACTACTTTGAAGAAATTTTGAAGAGATATCTTTTGATGAATTATGGGTATAAGGCCGGGTGACATCCCTTTGACGAATATTTTTGAGATGAATAATACTTTGATGATATTTATGATTATTTTGAGATAAGAACATCCGGTGGGATAGATGTAATCCCCGGTGAAGAACATGCCAACCACCTGGTTTGCGAACTAGGGGTACACCTGGGTTAATTGTTGTCGTCTGAGAGGTCAGGGAGTTCTGCGTGTTCTACCCTGCATCGGGAGTTTGGCCATTCTTAGACACAGGCAGTGGGGAATGTAAGCCCATAGACTGACTTGGAGATTGCGATCTGACAAACCTTAGGAAGTGAATTGCGATTCACTGGCGTTCGATTTCTGACTCAATAACTGATTTATCTATGTTTTTATTATTATTGAAGTACCCTTGAGATGATTTATTCATTTTATCTTTTGGATTACTTGAGAGCTTTATGATTTTGGATGCATGTCATAGTTGTCTTGACCTTATGTTTCCTTTCTTATCAATCTATGTCTGAATTGTACTTTTATTTCTTTTGTTCTGGGAGAACTGCTAGTTACTTCCAACTGATTGTGGACGTTTGTTGATATATTTTGCAGGTGATGTTGATGGGAATCTTCTTTGGTTTTGGGCTCGGGTTGAGTTGTGAGCATTAAAAAGCTAGATGTTTTAGGCCTAGACTTTTAATTAGTTTGAGAGTCAATTTTCTCTTTTAGATATTTCTCTAATTAATTTAAATTATTTATACTATTTATTTATGTTGGTTTTATCACTTAGTTATTTAAACGCATTTCTTGTAGTAGTGACATTCCCAGAAGACGATGTTTCCGCCATCGTCCTATTAATACTATTATTATTTCTTTCTTTTCCGCTTTGAAATTCTGGGGTGTTACAAGATGTCTGGAGTTTCCGTCAAGGATGAAGAGAAAGCTCTTTTTGGCAACAAGAAGTCAAATAAGGGAGGTGATAAGACAAAGTAGTCAAGTAATCAACCTGGCAAGTCAAATAGACAGTCAGGGGGATTCAGAAAAGGACAACGTAGAGGAGGCTTCCATCGAGGGGGAGCTCGACAAGATCGACAACATGACGAGAAGGAAGGTAAAAATCAAACACGGCGAAATGTCGTGTGCTATAATTGCAAGAAGAAGGGACACTATGCTCGAGATTGTTGGTCTAAACCAGCAGAAGGGAATACTGCAACTTCAGCGGAGCACGAAAGCTGAAGTGAAGTCGAGTGGGATGCACAAGCATCCAACGCAGTTGAAGATGAGCAGATCTTCGACATGGAGGTAGTGTCGCCCAGCAGCAAAGAACCAGAGGAAGCTGCATTTGTCATAGTCAACGACAAGATGATCAATTACAAAGATGATTGGATCATTGATTCTGGTTGCTCCAATCACATGACTGGAGACAAAGAGAAATTTATGAGCATGTCCGAGTACAAGCGTGGTTGAGTTGTGATAACAACAAACAACTTAGAATTGCCAATAACCCATATTGGCAAGGCAATGGTGATCCCACGATTTAGCAACAAGCAAGTTCAGCTGGATAATGTCTACCATGTTCCTGGTATGACCAAGAACTTGTTGTCAGTTTCGCAACTAACGGCATCCGGAAACCATGTTGTTTTCGGCCCTCGTGACATAAAGGTGTACAAGACGATGGAAGGAAATTCTTCTCCAATCTTGGAGGGACGACGTCTTGAATCAGTCTACGTGATGTCTGCTCAAACAGCATATGTAGACAAGGCGAGGAAAAATGAGACAACTGATTTATGGCATGCACACTTGGGTCACATGAGCTACAACACGCTCAAGGTGATGATGAAGAAGTCAATGCTCAAGGGTCTTCCTCAACTAGATGTCAAGGAAGATATAGTTTCCGCTGGATGCCAATTTGGTAAAGCACCTCAACTTTCGTATGATGATTCAAAGTTCAAATCGAAGGAACCATTGGAGTTGGTTCACTCATATGTGTTTGGTCCAGTAAAGCAACATTCGGTGAGTGGCTTACGCTACATGATCACTTTCATTGACGATTTTTCAAGATATGTCTGGGTCGATTTCATGAAAGAGAAATCTGAAGCATTTGGCAAGTTTAAGTTGTTTAAGGAAACAATAGAAAAAGAAGTTGGCGGCAAAATTCGGTGCCTACGTACCGACAATGGAGGAGAGTATACATCCAGAGAATTTTTTCAATACTTGCAAGATTGCAAGATCCGACGCCAACTCACTTGTCCAAATACTCCACAGCAAAATGGAGTAGCTGAAAGGAAGAATCGACACCTTGCTGAGACATGCAGGAGCATGTTACATGCTAAGAACGTGCCACCACTTTTTTGGGTCGAGTGTATGAAAACAGCGACACATGTGACAAATCGATTACCTCAGGCGAGACTGGATTTTGTCTCACCATTTGAGAAGCTAAGGAAGATGAAGCCAACAGTGAGTCATTTTTGAGTTTTCGGACGTGTATGCTACGTCTTTGTTCCTGAGCATATGCGTAGCAAGTTTGATAAGAAGGTTTTTTGCTGTATCTTTGTGGGATACGATGATCACAGAAAAGGTTGGAGGTGTTGTGATCCAACAACTGATAAATGTCACGTGTCACGAAATGTGGTGTTTGATGAAGCAGCTATGATGAGGATGTAAAAGAGCCAAGTAGCTATGATGAGGCAGCTCGAAGCAGAGATTAGAGAGAAGCCATTGAAGAAGAAATTCAAGCTCTGCACCAGAACGAGACTTGGGAGTTAGTACCAAAGCCTCGAGAAGTTCAACCTATTTCTTGCAAATGGGTATACAAAGTGAAGACTAGACCTGATGGTACCATTGAAAGGTACAAGGCACGACTTGTATCTCGAGGATTTTCTCAGCAATATGGGCTAGACTATCATGAAACATTTAGTCCAGTTGCGAAGATTACTACAGTACGTGTTTTACTAGCACTTGCAGCTAGTAATTCTTGGAAGCTCTTGCAGATGGACGTCAAAAAATGCATTTCTACATGGTGAGTTGGATTGAGACATCTATATGGATCAACCTAAGGAGTTCGAGAGTCAATCTTATCCACACTATGTATGCAAGTTGAAGAAGGCGCTTTATGGCTTGAAGCAAGCACCACGCGCCTGGTATGGAAAGATAGCGGAGTTTCTGTTACAGAGTGGTTATTCTGTAGCACCAGCTGATTCGAGCTTATTTGTGAAAGCTCAAGATGGAAAGTTAGGAATAGTTCTTGTATATGTGGATGATCTTATCATCACAGGAGATTTTGAAGAGGAGATTCAACAAATAAGAGCTGATCTTTCAGTACGTTTTCCAATAAAGGAGCTTGGAGAACTAAAACATTTTCTTGGTCTTGAAGTGGAGCGGACTAAGGATGGGATATTTCTATGCCAATAGAAATATGCCCGTGATCTTATAGAAAAATATGAAATGGTCGATTGCAAGCCTATGTCAACTCCAATGGAGGTTAATGCAAGGTTATGTTCAGTCGAAGGCAAAGATCTAGAAGATGTGACTATGTACAGACAATTGGTGGGAAGTCTTATCTATCTCACGTTAACCAGGCCAGGTATTGCATATGCAGTGAGTGTGATTAGTCGGTTCATGCAAAAACCGATGAAACGTCACCTGGAGGCAGTACGACGGATATTAAGGTACGTGAAAGGGACCATTGACTATGGAATCCTGTACCACAATGATAAAGAGTTTGACGTTGTCGGATATTGTGATGCTGACTATGCTCGTGATCTCGACACACGTCGGTCAACTACTGGTTATGTTTTCAATCTGGGTTCTGGAGCAATCTCTTAGTGTAGCAAGAGACAACCAACAGTGTCATTGTCAAGTACAGAAGCTGAATATCGAGCAGCGGCTATGGCAACACAAGAGTGTGTGTGGTTGACGCAATTACTCAAGGATCTACATCAACCAATTGATCTAGGAATCAAGTTAGCCTGTGATAATCAGTCTGCGATATGCTTAGCGGAAAATCCTGTTTTTCACGCAAGGACAAAACATGTGGAGGTACATTATCGTGAGAAGGTTCTATGGGGTGAGATTGAACTTGAACAAGTGAAATGGGAGGACCAAGTTAATGATATATTCACAAAAGGTCTTGGAGGACCAAAGTTTGAAAAGTTCCGGAAACAACTTGGTATGACCTCTAGACTATCTCTGAGAAAGAGTAGTCGTTGAGAAGGAGTTTTGATACATAACACCGTCCACTCTCTCTCTTTCCTTCATCCTCTTTGGTAAAAAAATTGCTGCTGCCCATTTAATGCCTGGGTAAAAATTTCAATCACCTATTACCACCCCCTATATACATAGACCCATGACTTTGACAAAAAGGGTATTGGTGTGTGAAAGCTGTAAGATGAATAGCAACATTCTCTAGTATATGTTGTATGTTTGTTGCAAATTGTGCCCAGCCTTGTGAGTTCTGAAGTAGTAATACTAAGTAGTAGTATTACGAGAGCTAGTTTGTGAGTGGAGAGAAGTTGTTAAAGAGTGAGTTTATCAATTTCATGTAACAGTGTTCTACAGTAAGATAATATAAGTGTGTTTTAGTGTTTACAATTGAGCAACTCTTTAATTCTTATATCCACTTATTTGTTGTTAATCTTTCCACATATTACCCCAGAATATCTTTCATGTTTTTCATGTTGCAACTTTGTCTAATGGCCTATTTAGGCAAAGCTGAAGGAATATGATCTGTTATTGCCTTTGCAACAACCATCTTGCATGGAAAATGAAGCTCTTGCTTCCTAATTAGAGAGAAAAAATGGAAGTCTTGAGCAATATTATAGCCGAGAATCTCTGGCAAGGACTAAGCTATACTTCCTAAGTTCAATAAAGAATGCTACACTTGAGCTTTTACGGGTTCCCAATGCACAACTTTGACCATTAACAGCTTTAAATACTGTGTTACCAATCTAACAAGATCGCACATGGCTACTTTATATACTACTATATAGTATATAGTGGTGAGAATTTGTGGTTAAAGTTTGTAAATTTTTACTCTAATAATGCTAGTTGCATTCTTTATGGAGTGGAGGAAGTATTTTGCAATAATCTGGGGAATACATGATTAAAGGAGAAAGTTGAGACTCTAAAAAACTCAGTTAAGTTCCTTCACTGAGCAGATCTACGCGGACAAGTTTATTTACAGACTTCTTTAGAGCAGAGAACAGAAAAATTATATAGCTGCCATTCAGAATTGTGTCCAGCACAATCATAGTTTTCTTGCAGGATAATAGAAATGCTGCAGTATATGCAGAATTGTAGTAACTGCACTTACCGTTAGCAACCAATGATTCAGCAGCTTCTGCATTATCAAGAGCAGGCGCGTCTACCAGAGATGATGATGTGACAGCAATACCCTCCTCCATTCAACTATTCAACACAAGTATAGAAAAGTTAACCAAGACAACGCTATGAGTATAAACAATATATCCATCACAGAAAACACAAAACATTGATTAAAAGTACATGAAAAGTAATGTTAAATGGTACGAAAAGACAAGTATGTGCATTAAAACTAATAACAAACAACAAAAATCAACACAAGCTAGAGAATAGAATTCAAGTCAACCAGGCTTGCAAACATTCATTACTCATTTTGTTAACACCAAAATAAGCAAGCTTAGTTTGACCTTCAACATCAGCCAATCTGTTAACACCCATTATATTATTACTTGGAATACCCTTTAAGCAAGAGCATGACATCGCAACCTAACAAATACACAGATAATGTGGTAATAAATAATGCCTCTTAATGTTTTAGTTGGGAATCTTTATCCTCAGATTTCCTCCTTTTTTCACCAAAATCTCTATGTGATATTTTTCTTAAAGAGTATTAGAAGGAAACGTACAATTAAGAAAGCCTTGATTCTTCGAACAATTTAAATCCAGGAACCCAATATGCAATTTTTACCAACTACATTGTGTCAACCTCAGAAGCACTGACACGCCAAACTACCCTACGTTTTGCGTGTCAGAAACGTTTCGCGTGTCAAAACGTGGAAAAACGTGTCAGACACGCGCCAAACCGTGTATTGGGAATTAAATATAAAAGTCCAAACCCTATTTATTTAATACTGTACCGCCGCATTAAATTCCAAACTGATTGAAGAGTGAAGTACTTTTACCACCGTTTCACACTACTTTCACATCTTAAAGGTACCTTTTTACAGCTTATTTATTTTTTTATGTCAATTAATGTCTGTGCCTCTGTGGTAACTGCTGGCCTGCTGCGTCAGTCCTCAATCAATCTTGTTGCTGTCATTTTTTTTTTTTTTTTATTGTTTAGTGTGTACTTGTATCAGTTGTGTGTTGGTTTAGGCTTATTGTCATCATTAATTATTTGTTGTGGTGCTACTGCTGGACGTACATTGTGAATCATCATGTGCCTTTTCACTTTTCAGTTTGCTACTTTGCTTTACCATTCTTTTTTGCTAGTTTGTTTGATGATTTGTTTCCAATTGTATTAATGTGGCGACAGCAATAAATATGATTCTTTCATGCAAGTTAATCATCAATTAATATCATCAATTAATACTTGTATCAGTTGTGTGTACGATTAACTTAATGCTCATCAGTTCATGTGAAAATACAATTTCAATAAATTAAAAAAATACAATTTCAATCAACGATTAACTTAATAGTTAATAAATTATATTACTTAAAATTTAAAATATTTATGATTTATATTTTTTTTATTCATGTACTTACAGCTTTTTGTCGATCTATTTCACTATTTGTGATATGTCTAATCCTGAATCTGCTAGTGCAAATGACAAATCTAAGAAGGTTGATATAGATAAACCTCTTTGGAAATTTGTTACTAATGTTGTCAATGCTGAAACTGAAGAAGAGGGAGTGAAAGGGGGCAATGTAGGGATTGTTTGTGATATTTGTGGTAAGTTTTTTCAAGGAACGTATACAAGAGTGAGGGCCCATTTGCTTGGAATTAAGGGGAAAGGAATTGGAAAATGTACTAAGACCACAAAAGAAATGGTGCGTAAGATGATAAACTTGGATGAAGAGGCTGAGAGAAGAAAGAAAGCTAATGCCCCACATTATGTACCCTTACCTATACCAGGAGTTCCTCCTTATAGTGAGAGTAGTGGTGGTCAACCAAGTGATGTACAAGCTAAGAAAAGAAAGGAAAACCCAATTACTAAGCTATATGATGTACAAGCTAGGAATCATCTTGATGCTGAAATTGCCCGGATGTTTTACACTGGTGGTTTACCTTTTAATTTGGCAAGAAACCCACATTACTTGAAGGCTTTTCAATTTGCTGCAGACAATAATTTGAGTGGTTATATTCCTCCAAACTATAACAAGTTAAGAACCACCTTGCTTGAAAAAGAATTAGAGCATC
Organism: Beta corolliflora; assembly: GCA_947648045.1. Taxonomy (NCBI): domain Eukaryota; kingdom Viridiplantae; phylum Streptophyta; class Magnoliopsida; order Caryophyllales; family Amaranthaceae; genus Beta; species Beta corolliflora. The sequence continues at coordinate 36,255 of CANSZD010002910.1, forward strand.
TAGATACGCTTTTGGAACCAATAAAAGCTACATGGAGGGAGAAAGGGGTTACAATAGTGTCTGATGGTTGGAGTGATCCACAAAGAAGACCTTTGATTAATTTCATGGCTACTAGTGAGAGTGGTCCCATTTTCATTAAAAGTGTGAATTGCTTTGGTGAAGTCAAGGACAAGCACTTCATTGCAGATCTTATGGAAGAAGTTATTGAAGAAGTTGGGCCCATGAATGTTGTTCAGGTAATAACAGACAATGCTAGCAATTGCAAGGGTGCTGGTGAACTTATTGAAATCAAGTACCCATGGATCTACTGGACCCCATGTGTTGTCCACACATTAAACCTTGCTTTGAAAAATATTTGTGCTGCAAGAAATATAGAATCGAACATTGAAACATATGATAAATGTCATTGGATTACTCAAGTTCATGATGATGCAGTTCAGGTGAAAAACTTCATTATGAATCATTCTATGAGACTAGCAATGTTCAATCGATTTTCTTCTTTGAAATTACTTGCAGTGGCTGACACTCGTTTTGCTTCAGTGGTTGTTATGCTAAAGAGGTTTAAGCTTCTTAGGCGTTCTCTTGAGGCCATGGTGATAAGTGAAGAATGGGGGGGTTACAAAGAGGATGATCAAGGCAAGGCAAGTTTTGTAAAAGAAAAAGTGATGAGTGATAGCTGGTGGGATAAAGTGGACTACATTCTTGCCTTTACTGGACCCATTTATGAGATGATAAGGGTTTGTGATACCGATAAGCCAAGTCTACATTTGGTATACGAGATGTGGGATTCTATGATTGAAAAGGTGAAAATTGTGATATATACTCATGAAGGATTGACAGATGATGATGATGATGATGATAATTACTCAGAGTTTTTTGAAGTAGTTCATCACATTCTTGTAGCTCGTTGGACAAAAAGCAACACTCCTCTTAATTGCTTAGCTCACTCATTAAATCCTAGGTAAATTCTTTCTTATATATTTAGATCAATTTACTTATTTTTTAATTTTACATGGATAATGATTGTTTCTATCTTTCTTATTCTTTTGAAGGTTTTATAGTGAGGCATGGCTTGAAGAAAATCCAAATAGAGTATCTCCGCATAGAGACACAGAAATATCTGAAGGAAGAGTTAGTTGTTTTAGAAGACTATTTCCCGACGATGCTGATTTTGCCCGAGCTATGGATGAATATACCATGTTCTCATACAAGTCTGGAGTGTACAAGGGCGGAGAGAACTTATACACTAGGGGTACCATGGATCCTATGTCATGGTGGGTTAACTTTGGTTCATCCACTGTTTTGCTTCAAGCTTTGGCCTTTAGATATCTTGGACAACCTACTTCCTCTTCATGTTGTGAACGTAATTGGAGCATATATTCTTTTATTCACTCACTTAGGAGAAATAGGTTGAATCCAAAACGAGCTGAAAATTTGGTGAAGATTCACACTAACCTGCGCCTTCTATCAAGGAATACAGATGAATACAATGCTGGGAAGACAAAATTGTGGGATGTAGGTGGTGATCAATTTGATATCATGGATGATGGGAACGATGAAAACGCCTTTCTAGAGTGTGCCGACCTTTCTCTTGATGAACCGGATCTTGAATCTGTGTTTTTCCCTTAGTGGTTGGAGCTAATATACTCTCACTTAGTTATTATTATTTGGATTTATTTTAAGTTACAATAGTTAAAGTTAGTATTATATATCAAAAATTAGACTTGTTTGTTATATTGAATTTTGTTTTCATTGATATTATAAAGCATTAAATAAATTGTTAAAAAAATTGCGTTTCCCCAGCGTTTTCTTAGTTTTGAAATTTGCGTTTCCCCGTGTCCCCGTGTCCCCGTGTCCGTTCCCGTGTCGCGTTTCTGTGCAAGCTAGGTGTCAACCATGAATAGCACCAAGATTATGATCAACTACAGCTTAAAAAATGCACCAAGCAAGCAGAACACCTAGAGGAACTAATCTTGACCCAAAGATAAGCGTATGCCGAAGTTCGAATTAGTCAAAGAGGTGGGTTTCCAATGGGTTTCTTGCTTTTGGACCAATCTTCCATTTGACTAGGCACATCATAAACAAATTGAATTATCAACTATGTAAATGATCCATATTAATTGGAGTGCTTCAGTTATGCTTAATTAGTTGGAATATTTCCGCAATGTTAGCACCACCTAAATGTTTGTATATGACCTTTTTGTCAAATGAACAAAATCAATTCTTAATTGAAATTAGTAGCTTAAAGCAATCCAACCCCAATATAATAACGAATATAGATGTTCCGGTATGGAATAAGTGGTATGGAGTGAACCGGTATCTCCTCTGTATAGTAAGCCGGTTTGATGTCCCGCAAGGTAGAACACGTAAACTATCCTCGGGGGTTGATACGAGGAACGCCCCTCCGATGCCTAAGTCAGTAAAGGGTAAAGCCGGTATATCTCAAGTAGAGTATATTAGTATATGTGAACGTACCTTATGACTCAGATCATCGGGATGTTTATAGGAGCCGGCAGTATCCTTAGCAAGATAGGACACTGCTCCTATTGGTTGGATACAATTCTATCATCTTCTAATACTTATCTTTAGGCCCATAGGTCCACGGAGTAAGTAATGGATCAACCCAGGCCCATTTGGCAATGGCCCAGGTGATGTACACCGGTAAGGTATACAACGTGACCGGCATGAAATACACGCCGGTATCGGGCTTAGTCCATACTCTGTAAATAGGGTTTCCTTTGACTGAGGTAACCATGGCGGTCTAACTGGACCGGTTGAGAACTTGTACAGCCCCCATACAACTAGCCCCCAAGCCGGTATGTCTGGTACAGGCATATCCTGCTTATTAAATATTGAACCGTTATGGATGGTATGAAAATCATGTTGTCATCCTCAAGCCGTTTAGAAATTTCCGGAGATGGGGTTAGTTAACGGAATACGAATCGTCACCTTGATCTTCGTGATGACTTGACTAGTCTGTCAGTAACTGCTCACAGCTGGTTCTGAGCGCGAAATACACGTGGCAAGATCGGGACGCGAAGACGAAACGTCACTTAATCCGAGCCATAAAGCTCTCTATAAATAGTGCTTGGCCAAAGTCATTTTCACGCTTCCACATTGCTCTCGCACTTTCAACCGCTTACTCCCAGCATATTCTGAGTCTTAGCGTCATCCAGTTACCAGCCTTTCGTCGTGACATTCCGAGCTGTGACCAACCATTCTTATCAACTCTCTTACCGGTTGATTTCGGTGTCAGCTCCTGCTCTTTTTCTTCTCTCCAGGTATTTCACAGAACTTCTTCTTACGCAATTTCTTCTTTTAATCATGTCTTCTCATTCTGACTCTCAAAATGTTTCTGAAAGCCCCCAATCCCTAACCGATAGCGACTTTAATTCTAATAGCGAATCCTCTAGTCCTACCGTGTCTAGTAATTCTCCGGTAGTAAACCCTCCCAAAGAACGTAGGAGTAAATCCGGCCATGATTGTAGCACCTCCGGTAGGGCTCTTGGAGAACCGACACTGCATGCTTCTCCCCTTACCGCCATTAGGGCTTTCGAAGATACCATAGGAGTACCGGTATCCGGCCAGTACGGTACCATGCTGGGGATAGCAGAACGCTCCCCTCTATTATTTCCCTACCTGGCCGGTAATCCTAAAGTTCTCCCTGGTGAACCTTCATCTTCCAGACCGGCAGGGGAGTATGACGAGAATGCGCCGCACTCCATCTCGTCTGACAGTGGTGGGAATGATGACGCCGGCTTAGAGGATGAAGCATCTAGCGTTGCCTCTGAAGATGTGGCCAGCGTTGTTCACGATATGATGTCGGACGGAGAATCGGTATCCCTGGAGGCCGACGAAGATGAAGACCAGCCAGAGATCATCCCGGAAGATGATGATGAAACGCTGGACGACCTCTACATGCCGCTATGCGAGGCCGGCAGTCCCTCCTTTGTGCAAATTGACAAAAGCTGGAGGAGGACGGCATTGAGATATGAGTTCTGCCGCAAGGGGGCCGAATAATTCGCCTTTCCCGACGAGTACGAATTGGTGCTACCGTCTGAAGGATGCCGGGTGACAGATTGCCCGCCTCGGCACGTGGCGATCTACGCCCATATGTTGGATTTTGGGTTGAGGTTTCCCCTAGACCCCTTTATAGTTAAGATATTCAAGGCCTGGAACATCTGTCTGTCCCAGCTTACGCCGCTATCATGGCGCAATCTGATCTGCTACGCCTGGACCGTCCGGTATAAGAGATTTCTTGAAACTTTGAATCTCTTCCGGAAACTTCACTGGATTAAAGAAGACGGTTCCGCGAAGGTCAAGGGGATGGATGTCTATGTACACCAAGCCCAAGAAGCTGACGGTGTATCCGAAACTGACATCTCTGAAGAACTGGCAGCCTCGTTTCTTCTGGGTTCGAGTGCCAGATAATTTTCCCCTTCGCCGGTATTGGATGAAGCCCCGTCCCAGGATGGAACATATTCCTGACCGGCGTCTGACACGCCGAGAGTTGGAGGCGTATAAGTTTTTTGATGCTTCCACCATGCCGGGACCTAAAGGTGGCAAACCTGTACCCATACCGCTAACCTGGTTCCCGCATTCCAAGTATATCTTGGGCAATGCGCCCTTTTCGGCCCTTGGCTTTTGCCAATCGGAACCTCATGGTAATCGTGGGCCCTATCGGCCTTTGAAGAAGTTCGCTATTTGCCTGTACTATTTGTTCTTCAGTGTTTACTTTTAATGTATCTGACCTGTTCCCTTTTGATTTTGCAGGCCGGGAACACCTGATTCGGGAAGCTCTCCACCTCAATCTCAACTTCATACCGGTCAGCAACATGCCTCCTAAGCCTGCCAAGAGATTCACCTCTATTCCCCCCAGCATTGGCGACCGGGGTGGAAAGCAAAGTCGGGGTGCCGGCCGCGGTGATGTTGGTGAGCTCCCGCCTCCTTCAAAGAAGATTGCTCCTGCACCTCGGAAGAGGAAAGCTGAGGGGGAGGGCGATAAAGAGACAAAGCGGCCTACCTCCAAAGTTTATCGCATGGACAAATCCGAGAAGGAGGTCCTAGTGTCTGAGAAGGATCCCAAGGCCAGACTCTCTAGGCGCGTAGCTGAGGTGGGAACCTCTTCCTTACGGCCAAAGATTTATAAGCAGCTGACTCTACCAGCCATGATCCCTGAACTGGAGCCCTTTGCCCGCTTGCGGAAGACCGGCTTCATAGAACAAGCTGGAGTGGAGGTGCCGGAGATCCTCCGGAAGAGGTGGTCCCGGTCCCCCGTGCATGACGGTGAGCTGTTTCAACCCAAGCTTAATATTCTTGATGACGAGTCCCTGCTGCTGGACCGTCCTCTCGAGGGCGGTAACTTGGGTTATCGGCTCCTGAAAGGTCTTCAGTTGAAGTACGACATGCCGGTTGACCAGATCCAAGCTGCTGCCGCTGTTCACGCTCATAACCTGGCCGTGGTAAGATATTTAGAATATATATATTTTTTTTTTTGCGAGTATCATAACGGTTTTATATTATAAATATCCTTGTTTAACTTTTCTTGTGTTTTGCAGTCAGTGCATTCCGGTAAAGAACTCTGTGATCTTTACCGGTACTTTCAGGGTGCGTACTACGGTGAGGTTGAAGATCACCAGGCCACCCAGAATCAGCTTACCGCGAAGAACGCGGAGTTTGTGAACGTCACCAACGAGAGAAACAAGCTGAAGTCGGCGCAGGCCGACCTGGATAAGGCCAAGACTGACCTCCAGACTGCCAAAGTGGAGGCTGCCAGCTGTAAGCTCCTCGTGAAGAACAAAGACGTTGAACTTCAGAAAGTGAAGGATGAGCTGACAGCTGCGAAGGGCCGGGAAGCCAACGCGGTGGCTGAATACCGGCGGTCCATGGACTTTGTCCACCGCTTAGCCAACCGGTACAACGGGGGTTGGGCCGCCGCTATGCGGTGTACTAGGCACACCTTCCCCGACTTGGACTGGAGCAAGGTTGAGAAGGCCCATGGTCGCCGGGAATTCGAGACGCCGGTGGAGGGCGAAGAATTGGACTTCGGGGCGACGGAGGCCGACATAGCCAACGCCGACCCTCGAGTTGAATTCCAGGAAGATGAGCCGGAGGCTACTGGGGAACAGGTCGACTTGGGAGCTAAGGATGATCCTGCTAACGACGTCGTCATTCTTGACAAGAGTCCTGACGGCCCCAAACCTGAAACGGCTGCTGATGACGGCAAGGCTCCATCTTCTGAAGCTGCTCAGGGCGCTTAGCTTAGGTCTTCCTCACCCCTCACATCTGTCCCGGTCGGGCCGTCTGTGGCCGACCTTAACTTTGGATAATTTTGTTCCTAGGCTAGACTATGATGTAAATTTGATTTTCACATTAATGGAATTTACTTTACCAACTCTCGTGTCGGCTGTGCAATTATTTTGTTACTTATTTCTTCGTTCATTTTCTTTTACCATATCGGCAGATCCGCACGGGTTCGTAGACCGATAAATAGTTTTATTTTACTATTTTATTCCGGCAGATCCACTAGGGTCATTGACCGATTCTCAGGCGAGATGTATCCTGCCGGCAGATCCACGAGGGTCATTGACCGTCAGTGTGTACCTTGGGTTGGCAGATCCTCGAGGGTCATTGACCATCCCCAAGCTTCATGCTTGCTTGTTTTAACCTGACGGCAGATCCACTTAGGTCATTGACCGTCCGACACCTTGATATTGTTAGTTTCTCTTGACTGCAGATCCACGCAGGTCATTGACCGTCAAGAAACTTTTAATAACTCGTACACATAATATGTTAACGGAAATTCGTCTTATTAAAAATGGATAACACTGGTTCAGACTAAGATGCCATAATACTAAGTAATGCTAAAATTGGCAACAATGCCGTTCTATTCTTGCTATGTAACTAGACTAAGAAACATGATAAAACGAAGTATTTCTTGAGGACGCTGGCATTCCAGCTGTTTTTGAGCGGCTTGCCCGACATATCCTCTAGCCGGTAAGCACCTGGGACTATTTCCTCTTTCACGAGGTATGGCCCCTCCCAGTTCGCCTTTCCAGTAAACACCGTAAGCACCTGGGTAAACACCGTCAGCTTGCCCTCGGCATGAGCCTTTCCAGTGGCCGCTGTGCGTCTGAGCACTAGGTCTCCCTTCTTGATCGGCCGGTTTTTCACTCGTTTGTTGTAGGCCTTGCTTATCCGATCTTTGTACGCTGCTGACTTGAGCTCCGCCGCGAGCCTAACTTCTGGCAGGAGGTCGAGGTCTTCTCGGTGCAGTTTGTCATTTAGCTCCGGGTCGTAGTTCAGGTTCCGCCAGTTAGGCAATCCGACTTCGACCGGTAACACCGCCTCGGCCCCGAATGCCAGCCTGAACAGGGTCTCCCCTGTTGCTTCTTTTTCGGTGGTCCAGTTGGACCATAGTACTGCCGGGACCATGTCGGCCCAGGCACCCTTCAAATCATCCAACTTTTTCTTGAGGGCGTTCAGAATTTGCTTGTTGGCGGCTTCGGCTTGGCCATTACTCTGGGGATGACACACAGATGAGTATGCGAACTTGATGCCATACGGGCTCAAGAAGTTCTTTATTGGTCCGCAGTCGAACTGGACGCCATGGTCCATGACTATCCCCATAGGAATTCCAAACCTTGTGATAAGATTTTGCCAGATGAACTTCCTAACCTGATTAGCCGTTATCTTTGCAGTCGGCTCAGCCTCGATCCACTTTGTGAAGTAATCGATTCCGACTATTAGAAACTTCCTTCCTCCAGATGCTGGTGTGAATGGTCCTATGATATCCATCCCCCACTGAGCAAAAGGGATTGGATTCAGGATCGGCTGCAAATCATGTGCCGGTTGGTGTATGACCGGTGCAAATCTTTGGCATTTGTCGCATTTCTTCACGTATGCCTGTGCATCCGTCAGCATTGTTGGCCAGTAGAAATCGGCCCTCAGGGCCTTCAGTGCCAGTGTATTTCCACCGATATGGTTTGCACATACCCCTTCGTGGATTTCTTCAATGATTTTCGTGGCCTCGTGGGCCGTTACGCACCTCAGGAGCGGGAGTGAAAGACCTTTCTTGTACAGTTGGCCTTGGAAAACACAGAACCAGAGAGCCTCTCTTTTCATCTTTTTTGCCCCCATCTTATCGGTGGGTAAGCTTTCAATCAGCTTGTACGCCAATATACTGTCGTACCATTCCTTCTTCTGGATGTCTTCATTCACCTCCACCTTGGCGGTCTCTATGCTTCTTTCCGGCAGCATCTCTATCATGACGCTGCACTTGAGATCTGTGGTGCTTGAACTTGCTAGCTCTGACAGAGCGTTAGCTGCCATATTTTCTATTCGAGGGACCAGTACCACCTCGAAGCTCTACAGTGCAGCCGTTATCTGCTTTACCTTTTGTAGGTACTTCTGCATTACCGGCTCCCTGGCTTCGTAGGTGCCCTCAATCTGGCTTGATATGAGCTGGGAATCCGTTGTCATCCGTATTTTCTTTGCTCCGGACACTATGCACAAACTGATTCCCGCTATTGCAGCTTCGTACTCCGCTTCGTTGTTGGACGCCATAAACCCAAAGTGAACGACATATTCGAACGTGTCCCCTTCTGGAGACGTCATGACCACCCCGGCGCCTACTCCTGTTTGGACCGCTGAGCCGTCTACAGATATCTGCCAGGTGCCGGGTGGTCCCTCAATTTCGTCGCCTGCGGTCTCAACAATGAAGTCGGCCAAAGCTTGTGCTTTGATAGCTGTTCGTGGCCGATACTCGATATCAAACTCGGACAGCTCTATTGCCCATTTCAGCAACCTGCCGGTTGTATCTAGTTTGTGAAGCGCCTTCTCTAACGGTTAATTTGTGAGCACCTGGATTGTATGAGAGTCGAAGTATGGTCGAAGTTTTCTTGCCGCTATCAGCACGACGTATGCCATCTTCTCCAGCAATTCGTATCTCTGTTCTGCCCCAGCCAAGACATGGCTCACAAAGTAGATAGGATGTTGCTGCTTATCCTTTTCTACCAGCAGTACAGCTGCTACTGTTTTGGCCGACACCGAGACGTATAACTGCAGTTTATCCCCCATCCCGGGTCGGGTAATAGTCGGTAGTTGCTTGAAATATTCTTTGACGGCCTCAAAGGCCTGTCTCTGTTCATCCCCCCACTTGAACTTCTTGTTCCCTCTCAGAACTTTGAAGAACGGCAGGGCCTTCTCAGCCGACTTGGAGACGAATCTTGTTAGCGCTGCCATCTTGTCGGTCAGTTTTTGGATGTCCCAAACGCTCTTGGGCTCCGGTAGCTCGCTTATCACCCTGATCTTGTCAGGGTTAGCGTCTATCCCCCTTTCACTGACCATAAAGCCGAGGAATTTACCCCAAAGACGCACTTCTTGGGGTTAAGCTTCATCTGGTATTTTCGCAGAGTCGCAAAGGTTTCCTCGAGGTCCGTGATGTGGGCTTCCTCCGTCAAGCTTTTGACGGTGCTATCGTCGACATAGACTTCGACATTCCGGCCTTTCGGAGCCGCGAATATCTTATCCACTAGCTTTTAGTAGGTAGCTCCTGCATTTTTCAGATCGAATGGCATGGCCTTGTAAGCATACACCCCGGCATCTGTTATGAATGCGGTCTTGTTCCTGTCTGCCTCTAGGAGGCTGATCTGATGGTACCCAGAGAAGGCGTCCATGAAGCTCAGTAACGCGTGGCCGCTAGTGGAGTCGACCAGTTGGTCGATCCTAGGCAATGGGTAGCAGTCTTTTGGGCAGGCCTTGTTGAGGTCGGTAAAATCGACACACATCCGCCAGGACCCATTGGCTTTTTTCACCATCACCACATTCGCCAGCCACTCCGGGTAGTCGCAAGGCTCAATGAAGTCGGCCGGTAGCAGCTTATCGACCTCCTCCTTAATGACCGCGTTCTTCTCGGCTGAGAAGTTGCGCTTCTTCTGCTTCACCGGCCTTACGTCCTCGCTGACATTCAGCCGGTGTACCATGAATGCGGAATCAATACCTGGCATCTCGTCCGCCGAGAACGCGAAGACATCCGCATTGCTTTTCAGCAGACTGATTAGATTGACTTTGACTTTCTCGGCCAGATCGGACCCAATCTTAACTGTCCTTTTCGGCCTATCCTGCTCGAGACTTACTTCCTCAGTCTTTCCTTCCGGGCTAGGACTCGGTAGGTCTACCGGCCTTCTCTCGAAATTCTCCATTGACAAATCTTTATTTGCTTTATTCTCAGCACGCCGTCTCTTCCTCTCCGACGGCGGGGACTCAGCTGGTCGCTTGTGGTTGGAATTTTTAAGAGCGGTCAAGTAGCATGCTCTAGCTGACTCTTGATTCTCCTTCAACCTTTCCGGCCTGCCGAGGTTCGATGTGTAAATCATCGTTAGATGGTTGGTGGATACCACAGCCTGGGCGTCGTGGATCAATGGCCGCCCTATGATGGCGTTGTATGCGGCCGGCACGTCCACTACCAGGAATTCCACCAACAGGTCTCTGGACTGGGATCCCTCTCCCGGTTGCCAATGTAGTTTTATGGTTCCTTCGGGGATGACAGAAGCCCCTGTGAAACCAATTACCGGGTATGAGACCGGCTTCAGACATGACCTCCCTAGGCCCATCTTTTCAAATGTGGGTATAAAGAGAATGTTGGCGGAGCTGCTGCCATCCACCAGGATGCGGTGGACCATCGCCGTAGAAATCTGGAGGGATACTACCAAAGGGTCGTCATGTGGGTAGATGATCCCTTTAGCGTCCTCCGCTGTGAATGACACGGATGGCATAGTTGGCGGTGCCGGCCATTTACCCGTATTATTGTAGTTCACTTGGTGCATCACCTCCTTCAGGCTGGCTTTAGCACCGTGAATACTTCCTCCGTGGACAGGTCCGCCAGAGATGACATGTATCTCAGTGATCCTTTCCTTGGCGGGCTTTCTACTGTCGTCACCTCCTCTGGATGACCTTTCTCTTGGCGACCTTTCTCTAGGTGATCTGGCTCGGTCAGCTCGGGCCTGATACTGCTTGAAATAACCTCTCCGTATCAGGTCCTCTATCTCGTCCTTCAGATCTTTACAATCGTCAGTGACGTGACCATGGTCTATGTGGAAATCGCACCACTTGGACTTGTCACGCCCTTTGAAGTACATCTTTCGGGGACGCTGCACTTATCGTCTTTTTTATGCAGCTCATAGATCTCGGCCCTAGACATTGTCAGGGGAGTGTAGTAATGGTATCGGTCTGGCCGTCCTTCTTGGCCTTTCTTGACCGAGTTGCTCTCCTCTCCTCGTCTTCCTGAGCTATCAGACTTCTTGTCTTTGCGGTACTTGTCTTTCTCTTTCTCCTTCTATTTTTCCTTCTCCTTGCCGTCCCCTTCAGACCGTTTTGAAGTCGCTGCCTTGTCGAACTCCTCCCCTCTGATGAACTCATTGGCTTTCCTGAGGACGTCAGTAAGGTTGGTCAGTTTTTTGCGACCCAGGTAGCTCCTAAAGGTAGTGCCTTCCTTCGGCACCGGCCATCGGTGCGTAACCGCAACCTCCCCGCCGCAGCCGGGTATGGTAACGACCTCGAATTAAAGCGGCCGATATAATCTCGCAGGCTTTCCTTCTCGCCTTGCTTGATGGACACCAGCTCGCCGGTCGTCTTCTCCCTCCGCTTATTGCTAACGAAGTGTGTGACGAACATTGATGTGAGCTGCCGGAAATCAGCTATGGTTGCCGGAGAAATACTCTTGAACCAAGTCTGTGCCAGGCCAGCTAAAGTTGAGGGGAACACTTTACACTATACAGAATCAGTGTCGGTGTATAGCAAAGATGTGTCCCTCATACGAGGAGATGTGATCTTCAGGATCCGTTTTACCGTCATATTTGCATGTCGGCATCTTAATCTTCTCCATCGGCTCCTGGAGTATGGCAGTTGAGAAGGGAGAGTTTCGAAGGGATACCGGCGCTCTTCACCGAGCAAACTCAGTATCTCTCCTCGAGGGCTGGGATGAGTGTTGGATCTCAGTGTCCTGCTGCTCATCCTCGTACCCCTCCCCCCACAGGCTCGGTGGGAGTTTTCGAATGTTCCGCAAGCTCTGGATCGTGCCGGCTTGGCTCACCCTGCCGACCACTTATGAAAGAACGCATCTTCCTTACAGGACTGTGCGGCCGTACTAGGGGACGCTTGCTGACGCAACCTGCGGGCGGTGCTTGGCTCGCCATGGCCTGAAAGACCTCGGCGGCACTTCTTAGTTGTTCAGGGCTGAACATGTGTTGCAGCGCTTCGAACACATTGGGCTGGGGGCCTCAATGGTCCCCTTATCCTTCTCAGCAGTGGGCTTGGAGGATCCCACCACCGGCTGTGGGGTCTTGAACCCGGGAGGCCCATCCCCCACAACGTTATTGTTCTCATCAGTTTCCGGCATCCCAAAGTTCTGCTTAAGATCCACGAGACAGGTATGTAGGCTGGCTCGATCGCGGCTTAAGACCAAAGTATTGTTCACCCCTCCTTCTAGCGCCAATTGTTCCGGTATGGAATAAGTGGTATGGAGTGAACCGGTATCTCCTCTGTATAGTAAGCCGGTTTGATGTCCTGCAAGGTAGAACACGTAAACTAACCTCGGGGGTTGATCCGAGGAACGCCCCTCCGATGCCTAAGTCAGTAAAGGGTAAAGCCGGTATATCTCAAGTAGAGTATATTAGTATATGTGAACGTACCTTATGACTCAGATCATGGGGATATATATAGGAGCCGGCAGTATCCTTAGCAAGATAGGACAATGCTCCTATTGGTTGGATACAATTCTATCCTCTTCTAATACTTATTTTTAGGCCCATAGGTCTACGGAGTAAGTAATGGGTCAACCCAGGCCCATTTGGCAATGGCCCAGGTGATGTACACCGGTAAGGTATACGAACGTGACCGGCATGAAATACACGCCGGTATCGGGCTTAGCCCATACTCAGTGAATAGGGTTTCCTTTGACTGAGGTAACCATGGCAGTCAATGGCGGTCTAACTGGACCGGTAAGGAACTTGTACAGCCCCCATACAATAGAGTAGATCATCACAGCTCGAATTAAGCTAAACCGAAACCAAAGATTTCCCAATTGTTAATTAACCATTAACCAGATACTGGGAATATAAGATGCTTCAACATATCTTATACCAGCTAATTTCAATACTGCATAACTGAAGAAGAAAAAAAGGCAGTCAAATTCTCAAAACTTACATTCGAAAATGCATCAATAATCATAAAAAGGGAAAAACATACCTTGTAGATTGTTGTATTCACTATTTTTATGATGACAAATGTTTAACATTGTGTATAGTTTTATTTTGAAAAAAAATAAAAAATTCCCAAAAATATCTTTTATAATTTTTACATGCCTATATATTTTATCTTGTAGAGAAAGATTAATGAGTTTTAATCTAATCAAGATATTATATTGTTAGAGGATAATTTAATGTTTCGAATTTATCTCCTATGGTATGTTTAATGTATCTACTAACTTAAGGTCTTTTGATAAAAGATTCCTTGTTAGTAAGAAATTAATTGATGTGCTTGTTGTGAATAACAGGATGAATGAAACGTGCCTACATAAAAGGAGAGTGGGGCGTGGATTTCTCCAACCAACTGCTGAGTTACTTCGCTTTAAACGACTAGTAGAGCAACTGCTCTTTCGGTTGCAAAAATTGTGGAAGCGTGGTTCTAGATCATGGGCCATGATGCCTAAAATCTAGTCTGAAGAAAAACGTGCGAATCCAGTTGAAGAACTTCCGTTGCAGCAACTATATAAGAGAAATCATTGTTCGAAAATAGATACAACTTTCTAGCATTCTTAAAGCATAAATTACTTAGAAAGTTTTTCTGTAATTTTACTCCTCTTCATTTGCAAATCATTGTAATATTTTGAGTGTTGGGGTGTGTGAAAAAATCACAGAGTATCTTTGTAATCAAATGAGAAAAAGAAAGAGAGAAAGAGAAGACTTCGAGTGAAGTCAAGAGAGGTTCACCAGTTCAGGGGGAACTAGGTGATAGGGAACAAGTTCCTAGAGGAACAGAGTGAGGTCCAGTAATAGGTTGTATGAAGTGTCATTTGGCCTATTATAATAAGAGAAGTCTAGAGTCAAAATCCCTTGTGGTCAAGGTTTTTCTTCCTATTAGGCCTAGGAAGTTTTCCTTGTAAGTTAAACTTGTGCGTTATTTCTCTCATTTCTTTTAATTTATTTTTAGGGTTTTTCTATGTTATACCTTTGTGTTTCTTCAATTTCTACGTTGTACCCCAACCTTTTAAAAATTCCACACGGTACCCTCAAACTTACCTTTTTTAATGCACAATGCCCAAACTGCTGATTATATGTCATTAATTTCGTTAATTTTTTTTTATTTATTGGACTAATTTGACTTATACATAGTTTAACCCTTAGAGGGATTATTCACAAATTAGATTTGTTCCACTGGATTATAAAAAGTAGACGAAATTAATGACGTACAATCGGGGGGGGGAAGTGTTAAAAAGGGGTAAGTTTAAGGGTACTGTGTGGAATTTTCAAAAGCTTGGGGTACAACATAGAAATTAAAAAAACACAAGGGTATAACGTAGAAAAACCCTTATTTTTATTTCCTCAAATTAGTTTAAAATTCCCCACAACTACAATTCACCCCTCTTGTAGTTGATAGAGTGTTCATACTAGAATAACAATTGGTACCAAAGCCTAGTATCTCCAGAATCAGCTAACACTGAGGAGATAGTTCCTGACAATATGAATACTACGGGAGAAAAGCTAGATGAAGGGTACTCAACCCAACGTCCACCAATATTCAATGGCAAGCACTATCCATACTGGAAGAACCGCAGAGAGATCTTCATAAAAGCTGAGAATTACCAAGTATGGCGTGTCATTAAACTAGGTGACTTTGAAGTTACAAAAAAGAACGAAAAGGGTGAACTGGTTCCTAAACTTCTTGAAGACTATGGCAAAGATGACTTCGACAAGTTGGAGATGAACAACATGGCCAAGAAACTCCTTCACTGTGGTCTTGGTCCTCATGAGCACAACAGAGTCATGGGATGCAAGACTGCCAAGCAAATGTGGGAACTTCTTCAAATAATTCATGAAGGAACAAGCGAGGTCAAAAGATCCAAGATTGATATGTTAATGCACAAATATGAGTTATTTCAAATGAAACCAAAAGAGCCTATTCATGACAAGCTCACTCGCTTCTCAAACATAATCAATGAACTTGAATCTCTAGGAAAAGTCATTTCTCAAGAGGAACAAGTTCGTAAGGTGCTGAGAAGTCTTCCACAAGACGAGAAATGGATGGCTAAGGTGACAGCACTACAGGAAACCAAGGACTTTACAACGTTCAATATTGAACAACTCGCTGGATCCTTGATGACTCATGAGTTACATCTAGGAACTCATGAAGCCGAACCTGTCAGGCCTAATGTAACAACCCAAATTTTTAATAGTGTTCTAATTATCATTATTAGCCAAAAAGTTATATATTAAACATTCTAATTATATTTAAGTTGGAATATGACTGTTATATTTACTAACGATACTCTGTTCGTTTATAAGTGTTGATATTATATGTTATTTATACGTAGCAAGTAATACCCTAGACGCGTTTAATTATAAGTTAAATATTTTACTATCATAATTATACTATTATATTTCTGAAAATGAGTTTGAATAATTTTGAGCTTGATTGAATATAGTTATATGTTCGTAGTAGCATATTTGCAGGTAGTTCATAGAAGTGAGTTAGTAAGTTGTGTTGTAGGAATATTTGGAATTTAATAGAAAAGAAAACCAAATTACTAACCCCCCCCTAAGTCGGTTCTAAGGGGAGTCCTAAAACTCCCTTCTCTTTCTCTTCCTCAGGTTTCATTTTTCCCCCAAAACCCCAAACCCTCATCACTCTTCATGTCTCTCCCTCTTCGCATCTTCTCTTTCTCGCCGGTGATGCGCTTTCATGGCCTTTGGCTGGCCCAGATTCGTTCATCGCCTCGCCGCCGCAAGCTACCGACACTGATTCCCCAATCTTCTCTCTCCTCTGTTCTTGTGGTCGATGTTGGTCTCACGAATTGGCGGTGCGGTCGCACCATTTCACCTCCTGTGTTGTCGTTGTCGGTGTTGCTGCTGCTTACCGAGTCCACATGCACCGTTTGTGGTGGTAGCGTTGCTAGAACTATTCCTTGTCGTGAGGTGCCACACTTGCCATCTTTTCTTTATTTTCTTTCATGGTGAATTTGAAGATTGATTTAAATTATGGGCTTGAATGATGTTTGATTGTATTTGTGGGTATATTAGTTCTTGTCTGTTTATTTTTGAAATATTGAAACTGTGTCACACCTTTGTCTTCTTCTTCTAGTTCCTTAGATATGTTATTGTTTTATTTTTGAATTATGTAGTTTGTCTGTTAAAATGTTATGATTATATAACTTGAATTACAGTGGGTATGTGGGTTATCTTAATATCATATGTTACATTAAATCAAACTGATTGAGTATTACAGCACTGAATTTCTATTACTTGAAGAAAATTGAATTGGCTATGGGTGGTGTTGAATGAAATCAGATGGTTGGTAAATTATGGATTGAATTCAAGTTTGTATTGTTGTAATAATTAATTGTATTCTAGATTTCACAGCACTTAGGCCCTGTTCTTTTGAACTTATTTTGGCTGAACTGAAATTAAATTAACTGAACTTAACTGAAATTAACTGAACTGAACTGAAATTAAATTAATCAATCGAAATTAGCCGAACCGAATCGAAATTAAATAAACCGAATCGAAATTAAATTAACCGAACCGAAATTAATCGAAATGAGAGAAACTGAACTGAATTGTATATTTAATTTTCTAAAATAATAATAATCGATAATAATCAATAAGAATTAACATAATATTATCAATACTTATTATTATTATCATTATTTAATAATAATAATAATGATAATAATAACAATAAATAATAATAATAATAATAATAAATAATAATAGTAAATAGTAATGATAATAATAATAATAATAATAATAATAATAAATAATAATAATAATAATAATAATAATAAATAATAAAAATAGTAAATAATAATAATAATAATAATAATAAATAAATAATAATAATAATAATAATAAATAATAATAATAATAATAGTAATAATAATAATAAATAATAATAATAATAATACTCCCTCCGTTCTCTTTTGTTCTTCTTATTGAGAATCAGGGGAGGAACCAATGTAAAATTTATTAAGGGTTGGATTCTCCTTTTTTAATGCTTAATTGAAAAAAAGAAAATGAAAGATTCAAATCCTCATTAATGTAACCATTTTTTACAGTAAAAAGAAAACAATTTTAATTTATCTAATCTGTTTTAGGTGCCTTGGTAACTGTTGTATTCATTTAATTGTCCACGTCCATCAATATCCAATTACAGCCATAGATTAACTCTACTAATTGTCGGATTGTGCCACATCATCAATCTCTACCAAAATGCATAGATCAATAAAACGAAAAAATAAGGATTACTTCATTTAAGATTTATAGAATCAGATTACAGCCATTAGATTGCAACATGAAAATTTACACGGATCACATGATGAAAAGCAAGTCAAATAAAATTTGGGATATTCCCTCCAACAAATAGAGTGACTGTTGGTTACCTTCACCTATTGAAAGGGAAGGAAACCACAACCATTACAACCTCACTCAAAATCAAACAAAAAAAAAACAAAAGAGTTTCTTCTCAAAAAAAATCTAAGCATCATTGCCTTGTTTTTGGCCTCAGATCTAGAAGGAAATATGTCTGATTTCCTTGATGAAGAGCATCAAAATGGAACATACATGTACTATGGAGGTGCTGAATTTCAGTAGCATATTCACCTCAACAATCATGATGAAGAAGATGATGAAGAGGACAATTCATCATTTGATCTGAACGTAGACCCACGAAATGAACCTCCTTCTGATGTGGAGCAAGAAGATCATCATCGCCCAAGGCTCAGCAATGAAGCAAGGCAGTAAATTCTCCATATATGTTAGATAAGAAAATCTCTGGTTTTCTTCCTCATGGCAGCATAAAAGAAGCCGCTGAATACTTTGGGTACAGCACAAGGACAATCAGTAGCCTCTGGAACAAAGCAAAAAAACAACAAGCATCAATGGAACATTATGATATGGATAATGCCTACCACAATTGTGGTAGGAAGAGAATTCAAGTTCCTTATGAGAACATTGCACAGATAGGCATGGGGGACAGAACATGCATAAGAGATTTGGCTAGTATCTTTGAATTTAGCTCCAACAACGGTTTGGAGGATGATCAAGAGAGGTGTCATTCAACCACACTACAAACAAGTCTCAAACCAGGGGCTCACCGAAGACAACAAGATAGAAAGGTTGGATTGGATCTTGGGGTTAATCCAAAGAAGAAACGATACCAAATGCACCAACTTATTACAGCATGTATGACTTTGTTCATATAGACGAGAAGTGGTTTTATTTAACCAAAAATCACAAAAAGTCTACCTTGCAAAAGATGAACCAAGGCCATACAGAACAGGTAAATCAAGAAAGTTTATACCAAAAGCAATGTTCATGGGTGCTGTTGCAAGACCAAGATGGGGGGACAATGGAGAATGCACATTTAATGAAAAAATTGGAATTTTTCCATTTACAGAGCAAGTTCTAGCAAAAAGAACTTCAAAAAACAGAGTGAAGGGGACAAATGAAACAAAGCCAATTGAGTCTGTCAACCAGAAAGCAACAAGGGATATGCTGATCAATCAGGTAATACCAGCAATAAAGGCCAAGTGGCCAGCAGAAGGGAGTAAAACAATATTCATACAACAAGACAATGCGAGAACACATATCACACAAGACGATCCTATATGGCAGGAGCATTATCAGCAAGATGGCTTCACTTTTATACTTGTTCAACAACCTCCTAATAGCTCAGATTGCAACATACTTGATCTGGGGTTCTTTAGGTCCATTCAATCACTTATGCATAAAAAAATGCCCAAGGATATTGACTGTTTAGTGGATGCAGTCCAAACAGCTTTTAATGTGTTACATCTAAAGACATTAAGCAATGTTTGGATGTCATTACAATACATCTTGAATGAAATTTTGAAAGTTAAGGGTTCTAATGCATATGAAAACCCTAACAACAAGAAGAAACAACTTGAAGATATTGGTATGCTACCACCACAAGTTCAAGCACCGAAATGGGCAGTTAAAGAAGCAATCAAGATACTTGAAGCAGAAAATGCAGTAAATCAAGTTTAAGTATCATAAGGAAACAAATTTTCTTAGTTGGTTTTGAGAGAAGTTTGAGTATTAAAGTTTAAGTTTAAGTATGCATGTGAAGTTTTCAATTTCAGTTTTTTTTGTTTGTAATGAAATCAATGAATGAATGCAATGTTTTTCTTTTTTAAAATGAAAGTGTATGATTCACTTGTCTCAGATTGTCCTCAACTATCATTGGTTTGTATGCAACTCAAAAGCATGACTCACAATAGCCTCATCAGTTTGTAAAAACTGGTGGCTTAAAGGTGTACTGTACTTAAAAGTGTAATGCATACAACCCTCAAATGAATGAGTCTCATCATTGACAACAATATATAGGCGTCCATTATTCAAATTAAGGGACAACTACAACACTTCGGCAACCATAGAACACATTTAGCTTTAGGTAATTCATCAATTTTTTCCAACACTAAATTTGCAAAAACTCATAGTACTGGTTTTTTTGTTTGTAATAAAATAGAGTAAAATAATGAATGCAATGTTTTTCCTTTTTAAAATTAAAGTGTATGATTAACTGGTCTCAGATTGTTCCCAACTATCATTGGGTTGTATGCAATTCAAAAGCATGACTCACAGTAGCCTCATCAGTTTGTAAAAACTGGTGGCTTAAAGGTGTACTATACTAAAGAGTGTGATGCATACAACCCTCAAATGAATGAGTCTCATCATTGACAACAATACATGCATTCATTATTCAAATTCAGGGACAACTACAACACTTAAGCAACCATAGAACACATTTACCCACCCAAAGCATGACTCACAATAGCCTCATCAGTTTGTAAAAACTTGTTGTTTAAAGGTCTACCGTACTAAAGAGTGTAATGCATACGACTCTCAAATGAATGAGTCTCATCATTGACAACAATCATAAAACACATTTAGCAAAATAAACCTCATGAATCATCAAAATTAGGATACTTAGGCAACCATAGAACCCACTTAGCCACATAAAGCTCATGAATCATCAAAATTAGGATACTTAGCCAACAATAAAACACATTTAGCCACATAAAGCTCATGAATCATCAAAATTAGGATACTTAGGCAACAATAAAACACATTTAGCCACATAAAGCTCATGAATCATCAAAATTAGGATACCTAGGCAACAATAAAACACATTTAGCCACATAAAGCTCATGAATCATCAAAATTAGGATACTTAGGCAACAATAAAACACATTTAGCAACCTAAACCTCATGAATAATCAAAATTAAGATACTTAGGCAACCATAGAAACCACTTAGCCACATAAAGCTCATGAATCATCAAAATTAGAATACTTAGGCAACAATAAAATACATTTAGCCACATAAAGCTCATGAATCATCAAAATTAGGATACTTAGGCAACCATAAAACGCACTTAGCCAACAAAAGCTCATGAATCATCAAAATTAGGATACTTAGGCAACAATAAAACACATTTAGCCACATAAAGCTCATGAATCATCAAAATTAGGATACTTAGGCAACCATAGAACCCACTTAGCCACATAAAGTTCATGAATAATCAAAATTAGGATACTTAGGCAACAATAAAACACATTTAGCCACATAAAGCTCATGAATCATCAAAATTAGGATACTTAGGCAACAATAAAACACATTTAGCCACATAAAGCTCATGAATCATCAAAATTAGGATACTTAGGCAACAATAAAACACATTTAGCCACATAAAGCTCATGAATCATCAAAATTAAGATACTTAGGCAACAATAAAACACATTTAGCAACCTAAACCTCATGAATCATCAAAATTAAGATACTTAGGCAATCATAAAACCCACTTAGCCACATAAAGCTCATGAATCATCAAAATTAGGATACTTAGACAACAATAAAACACATTTAGCCACATAAAGCTCATGAATCATAAAAATTAGGATACTTAGGCAACAATAAAACACATTTAGCAACCTAAACCTCTTGAATCATCAAAATTAGAATACTTAGGCAACCATAGAACCCACTTAGCCAACAAAAGCTCATGAATCATCAAAATTAGGATACTTAGGCAACAATAAAACACATTTAGCCACATAAAGCTCATGAATAATCAAAATTAGGATACTTAGGCAACAATAAAACACATTTAGCCACATAAAGCTCACGAATCATCAAAATTAGGATACTTAGGCAATAAAAAAACACATTTAGCAACCTAAACCTCATGAATCATCAAAATTATGATACTTAGGCAACCATAGAACCCACTTAGCCAAATAATCATGCATAAATCAGGGGACATAATGTATAAATCAGGCTAAAAAATGAATAATCATGCACAAATCAGGGACATAATGTATAAATCAGGCCAAAAAATGAATAATTTGCATAAATCAGGGGACATAATGTAAATATCATGCCAAAAAATGAATAATCATGATCAGGGGACATATGTATAAATCAGGCCAAAAAAACGAATAATCATACGCAAATCAGAGGACATAATGTATAAATCAGGCTAAAATACGAATAATCATGCACAAATCAGGGACATAATGTGTAAATCAGGCTAAAACACTAGTGGAAAAAACTCCTTGTGCTACTTGTCAAGTACTCCGGTTGACTAATCAACCCAAGCACTTGGCAAAATTTTAATAAAAGAAATTCACAAGTGCTCCGGTTGACTAATCAACCGGAGCACTTGATTTTCAAGTGCTCCGATTGGTTAATCAACCCGAGCACTTATGAATAAGTGCTCCGGTTAGACAACCCGAGCACTTGGAATCTCGCGCGCAGTTATACTATGACGCGTACTAAAGTAATTTTAGGTTATTTCAACCCTCTTTCTCATATCAATTTCAATTCACGAAAAAGCAAGAAATGCGCGGTCTACTTCCTCTCTCTATTCTTCCTTTCAAAAAAAAAAAACTCCTCTCTCTATTCTTGTTTTCTCTCTCCTTTCAGATCTCAAACCCTAATTCCCTAATCCTTCTCGCTCCTCTTTGAAATCGAAAATTAGGGAGTATTTTTGAGTATTTTTAGCAAAGTTAAATCAAGAGGAAGAGAAGGGCGAGGATGTTCGACATTCAGAAAGGACCAAGGTTCGATTTTTTTGGTAATTTCTTCCTTGTTTCTTCATTTTCGGTTTTAGATCTAAGTTCGATTCGTTAATTCCTCATGTTGTTCAACACTTAGAACCTAATTTTTGAATTTAGGCTTTTAATTTCAGTACTTTCCTTTAAATTTTGTGTTAAATTTTAGTTGAGGTTTGTTTCATATTCGTTCGTATCTATATGCAGCTGCTTACTGGCCAGTACCAGCATCAACGAACTCTCAAGCGAAACCAACCTCGGCCGAAAAAATGCAGTCGGCTGAGTTGAAGTTCGATTTTTTGTTCAAGTTTGATACTTACTTTCGTTTAGTTGAATTTTTTGTTGATAATTTCTATTTTGATTTCAGAAAAGGAAGTTGTTTTCAGATTTAGCTCCGTTGCTGTTGAATTCTTTGGGAACTATTGCCGCACTTTTGCAGGTAAATGGGTCAACCAAGTTTATTCGATACACTCATTTTTGGTATGATTTTGTTTATAGTTATATTTAAAGGATTATTGTTTTTTATTCTATTACTTTGTGCTTTTAGAAAGAACTTTATGACAATTAATATGTTTTCAATTTGTTTACTTTTGGAATTTAGACAATACATAATTTTGTATTTGTAGCAGCTAAAGTTGAGTTAATGGTGGTTGATTTTATTAAATGAGAAACATCACGTTTTCTTTCTGTGTATTAACTGGTTCATGTTTCAAAAAGGTGTCAAATTTGAGTTGTTTCAATTTTGATAGTTAGGAGTAGCTATGATATTTTTTGGATGATTTGTCTGATACCTTTGCATTGACCTGGTGCACTATGGAATTTGATGGCTTTATGAAGAAATTTTTTATTTGATCTATCTTCTTATTGGCTATGGAACCACCTAATTTGTTACTTTGTTACAAATACTTGGTTATCTTAGTATTTATGCTTGGCTTTTTCTATCTTGGATATAGTTTGGTCCTCAGTGCACCAGTTCTCAAGGTGTCTAATGGATTGAGGGCAAGTAAGGTACTTAATATAGCTAGTTACCTCCACTGGGTCAATTAGTGTATCTCTAGTTATCATATTAAACCATATAAATAAGGGCACAATCCTTTTGTACTATTTCCTTTTTGTATATTACTTTCTTTAGACCTCGTCTTGCAATTAGCTATTTTAGCAAATTTAGCTTGATAACATTGTAGACTCTCTTTACTGAATTCACTCAAATTCTTGTGTATAACTATGTTGACATCTAGTTTGCGGACCAATGACAAATCCTTAGTGCATCAACTTTAAAAGGTATATATTGAAATTTGCATTCCCCGTCTCGACTTGCTACATGATGGCCATTGTCTGAATTATAGGCTCATCTTGGTGTGTAACTAATTGATTGTTTGATTTGTTACTTAATTTAGAAAGTTTACATGAGATGCCTAAAAGTTGTTCATCATTTTGTATTAAGGAATTACTTTGAAGAGTTGAGCATAATTCTTAATGACTAAAAGTAATATCAATGATAAAGCTGCTAGTAGATTACTTGCTCCTAATCATTCATATGATATGTGTAACAGGAAGATGACGGAGTAGCAGCAAAAGTTTCTGACCAGGTTCCGGACAAAAGGAGGTTATCTAGAGGTTGGTGTCCAAACATATAGAGGCGGATCCTGGACACATGGTTCGACTAGGACTTGGCAGTTACCGGACGTGTGGTGCTCAAACAAGTGCAAGATGGTTCGCCTTCATACTCTCATATGCTTGTCAGGATTCAAGATCCTATAATGCGAATTCCTATCTTAGTTATTCACTTAGACAGGTTATATCTTGAACTGCATTTCGTACCTCCCCATATGTCTGATCATTAAGGATTTTTCATTGGGAGGTTCCTTTCTTTCTTCTTCATTCAGTTAGTGGTCCCTAATGTTAATGACCTATCTTTGAACAAGGGTGTTAATGATGTGATGGGTTCATGCCAAATACACAAAGTCATCTTGCTCCTGTCTTGGCGACAGGTTATGTCTTGAACTTACACGTCTTTTGTTGTCTTAATCTGAGTTATAAGGTTAACATAGTTCAAGATGGTGTTAGTAGGGAGTTAATGTTTTATACATTACTCTTAATAACAACCTTCAAGCTTGAGATGAAATATAAACTCATGGTATACATAATAGTGAAGTACTATGGAACCATACAGGTTGATGTCTTGTAAATGTGGCTGCAAAAGAGTCAAGAATGAATCCTGTTTGAGTGGGAGTAGTCTCTGTCTTGTGTTTGTCCTCCAAAATTGACTGAGATCATTCATCTAATTTATCTCATGGTTATTCCTCCAAGTCATAAAGTCCCTACATCTTCAGTAGTCTCTTCCTTTCCCCCCTGTTTTGTGTTCTAAACTTCTAATCTAATCTACTCCAAACATGGGTTATGGACTATTTTCCTGTCACTTCTCTCTCTTATCACTTTTTTTTTTGTTTTCAGAGCATGTAAAATATCTCTAGTTAATTACAGAAGTGTCAATAGTATGTCCTGTATATATACTATCCTTGGTTTGGTATCATAATCAGTTAATGTTGATTTCTTTTCTGTTCTGCTTGGGCTTACAGAAGCAAGGGCATATTAGAGTACATTCGGGTGGGATCCTGTGGAAAAAGCAGGGCGGTGGGAAAGCTGTTGAAGTTGACAAGAGTAATATCTCTGGGTTATTCTGGATGAAGGTGCAAAGAACAAATCAACTTGGAGTTCGGAGTAAAGATGGGGTGTACTATAAATTTACAGGCTTCCGGGATCAGGTTCATTTCTTTTCTGCTTTTTCTTTAATAAATCTGACCATATATTGGTCAAATCTTTTGAATGTTTTTCCTTAATCTTGTTTTTTTTCCTTACTTGCGCATGTCTTACCGAAATGCAGAATTTTTCCCTTTTGGTATATAGTACTTCATGTAGACATGATATAATTATGTAAAACTGTTGAGAAACAAAAAGTTGAGAGGCCCGATTGGATTTAAACAGTATTTCCATTGATTAAAGTTTAGATTATTGGAATTGTTGTACTTCATATGTGAAATGACATTCACTACATATAATATTTATGCATGCTATGTTAGTCGTATACTAATGTGATCTATATATAGATTCTTATGCCTTTAAAATAACTTCTGCCATCAAATGTGTGTAGTGTGGCCCGTGTTGCCTTGCAATAAGAGAAATGCTTTCCAATATAATTCTAGACATGAACGGATGGTGCCATTTCATGTTATATACTACATAATAAATACAGAGAATTCAATGAGCTGTATTAATTTGTAGCTCTTTGATTTGATTGGAGTTGGATAGTTGCTTATATATGTCGTGCTATTGATGAATATATCTGAGATAAATTGTCTGGTTTCAATGGCTGCACATAAGTTGTAAATAGGGATTGGTTGGTCATGTCACTTGTTAGTATAAATTTTTTGTAAAATATGACCTAACAAAATTTACAATGAGATAAAATTTTGTTAGTATAAATGTCACTGATTCCATGCTCCACTAATCATCCTGCAGCTGTTTATTGTATGTGACAATCAACTTTAATTTATCAAAGAGATTCAGTTTATTTTAACAGGAAACAAAGGAATGATGGGACTGTACTGTGAGGACACATTGTCGATTTTTTAAAAGCACCAAATAGAAAACATTGTAGATCCTTTAATCATAGTGGTCCTAAACTGAAAACTGTAACTTCTGCGGCAATATCCATGGATAATCTAAATGTAAGCTTCATGAAAATGTGAGCATATAATGTAATCAGATTGCAGCTAGACATTCTGGCATATGGTAATATTCCATGGCGCCTTGACTTGTTAATCATTTATGGACATGCACCTCATTCTGCTGTACTCAGGATGAAGTGTTGAATGTGAGGGTAACTTTTATTTTTTTATCCATCTCAGTTTTTTAGTTTTTAATGCCACCTTGGTCAGAGTTTTATCTGTTGGATCATCCTCTTGGAAGTCAGTTTTTGAGAAGCAAGAAAACAGAAGGGCTCTGATGTTAGTTTGTAGTCAGGTTAGTTAATATTCTTGCTGTTACCTGTTTTATTGCTTTCCTTTTCTTTATTGTAGCAAGAAAATAGAATTAGATAGATTCAAGCTTCTATCTAATTCTTAGCTCATCAGTCGGTACATCTTCACTACATGCAATGCATATCGCAAATGTGGAATTCTGGTGTCGGGCATAAATTTTGCATATTGTAAAGATATGGAAGTGAAGATTTTTTCCACATTTCATCTTGTTTAGCTATATGTCGGTGCCTTGTATGCTTCGTTTTAGAATCACTCATGAATCATAAAAAATTATCTTTTTTGTAGAGATCCTTGCTTATTGCAACAGCTGTAGTGGAGCACCGTGTTCTTGGGGAAAGTGGAGCTCATGATGCTGGTGCATTGGCTGAAAGTCTCGGGAAAGTGGAGAAAGCAGTCATCAACAGTATTGTGTATGTAGTGAGTATGATAGTGAAACATTTGTCATGTGGTAAATATGATATGATGATGGTTGTCCAAGTTATTAGTCGATAATAGTGAAACTTTTTTTACTTTTTCCTGTTTTCGTATACTAAGGGAATAAATATATAAAAGTAGAGATTGACTCCCCCAAGGCCCCATATTGTCCTTTCCTTTAGGCTTTATGCATTTGATGAGTTGCTCTGATGAAAACTATTTTTATAGTTATTTTCCAATTGCCTTTGTCTACCAGTTCCAACAATGCCAAGCTTGCTGCTGTATGCTTCTTGTTGTACAGCAGCAGCGATATTTTTTTTATAAAAAAAAAATCAAGTGCTCCGGTTGTTAGGAAAAACCGGAGCACATGATTATCAAGTGCTCCGGTTTTCCCTTATCAACCGGAGCACTTGACGTATTTTCAACATATAAAATTTACAAGTGCTCCGGTTTTAAGACAACCGAGCACTTGTAAATCTAAGTGCTCCGCTTTTCAACCGGAGCACTTGATAAATACTCAAGTGCTCGTATGGCGTCGCTACGGGTCAAATACTGGAGCACTTGTATGGTTTTTTAACCGGAGCACTTGATGTTTTTTCCACTAGTGAAATTTGAATAGTCATGCACAAATCCGGGACATAATGTATAAATCAGGAAAACAAATTATCATCAACAACATAAACCTAGAATCCTCCAACAATCATCTCCTCTAATAACACAAAGATAACTTAACCAACACCAATTTTTTCCTCAAAGTAATTCATCAACAACATAAACCTAGAATCCTCGAACAATCATCTCCTCTAAAAGGGTGGGGGATATTTTTTCTGAAATCCTCGAACAATCAACTTCCCTAGGAAACGACATATGCTTGCAGATCTAATGAAAATAGGACAAGAAAAAATAAGAACAGGGGACTTAGCTTTCACTTTCATCTTTAGAAACAATCTCATCGTCATAAACATGGTTTTCAACATCAAGGGACTTAGGAGCTTCCATATCTGGGACTTTAACCTCGCCAAACTTCAGATATGGTGTTTTAACATCATCGAGCTTCAGATCGGACTTTTTCAACTTGTTTTCAGGCTCCTCTGTCTCGGAATCATCATCATAATTCCATCTTCTTGGTGAATACGAGTGTTGATTATTAGGACAATGACAATCAAGACCGTATTCGCAATTACCATTAGGAATGAAGGAAGATCCATCACTTAACGAACCATCAGTGTTACTATCACACCATGAAGAACTCATCGCGAAAAAAAAAGATAGAAAATTGCGAGTTGAAGAAAGAATCTGTAGAAGAAGAAAAGTTATTTTCGCTAAGCTTTTGTGGTTGGATATAAGCTTGTTTAAGAGAGAGAAAGGGAGGGTGATTTAGGGTTTCTTAGAGATCCAAAGGATGAGAAAGAACAAGCAACAAGAATCTGTTATAAGGAGGGAGGGAGAGAAATCTAGACCCTTCTCTCATTTAATAACGTGTAAAGTTATGCAATGTAGGTGAGAGAAAATAATTTGGAAAATGTATTGTCATTAATAGAGAGGACTGGTCAATGAAAGAAAATGGGGACAAGGGTCGAATTATATTAACTCAATGAGGGTATTTCAGTCCAAAAAATTAATTATATGTAGAAAGATTCAATATAGGAAGAACTTTTTGGAATATCCCGATGGGGAAGACAAGAAGAACAAAAGAGAACGGAGGGAGTAATAAATAATAATAATAATAATTTTTATTATAAATAATAAATAATAATAATAAATAATAATAATAATAATAATACTAAATAATAATAATAAATAATAATAATAAAATAATAATAATAATAATAAATAATAAATAATAAATAATAATACTAATAATAAATAATAAAAATAAATAATAATAATAATAATAATAATAATAATAATAAAAATAATAATAATAATAATAATAATAATAATAAATAATAATAATAATAATAATAAATAATAATAATAATAATAATAAGAAAAATAATAAATAATAATAACAATAATAACAATAATAATAATAATAATAATAATAATAATAATAATAATAATAATAATAATAATAAGAAAAATAATAAATAATAATAATAATAATAACAATAATAATAATAATAACAACAAACTAAACTGAAATTAACTGAACTGAAATTAAATTAACTGAACTGAACTGAAATTAACTGAACTGAAATTAAATTAACTGAACTGAACTGAAATTAACTGAACTGAAATTAAATTAACTGAGCTGAAATTAAATTAACTGAACTGAAATTAACTGAACTGAACTGAAAATAAGTCCAAAAGAACAGGGCCTTAATCCATACTACTGTTGAAGTATATGTAACTACGGGGTTATGATAAAATCAAGGGTTATATAATCTTCGCCCGAATTGGGAAGATATTGGATTGATTGATATTCTCTAGTGTGGCCGGCTGAGGCTCCTGGGTCACATAAAAGCTTGAGTTGAGGGGTGTGCACACTATAGGTTATTGGCCATTGAAATTGTTGGTAAACCGACCGGGGCTCCCCGTTTTACATTATGATAGACCGGTCGGGACTCCTGGGTCTATCATCTACTATTTAATGGATCGGTCGGGGCTCCCAGATCCACTCTGACTTTCTCTTTGGATTATTTGATAACTCTTGTTCATGGGAATGATCTTTGGACTTGATACTAATTGATATTTATTTCTCGTTTTGTATTTGATTATCAAAGATGAATTACTCATGAGTATGGACTCAATGAATCGTTATTAATATCATAAAATTGTTAAGAATTTTTCGCGCCTTTGATTTTCTCTCGGCGCACAATAAGAACACCCATTTATTATCCTACGCCGTCGCCATGGCAGGGAAATCGAAAGCTAAATCGAAGAATTCTCAGAGCAAAAACAACAAGAAAGGAAAAGGGTCCTACGAGTCCTATCACTGGTCAGAAACAAAAAATCCATGGTTGAACTCCGTGGAATTGCTGCATTGGAGATTCAAAATTCTGGATCTGAAAATCATCTTTCGCCCAAAAGTTCATTGAAGGAGCTTCAGCAACAACATAAAGATCAAGCGAGTTTATCATAGTGGTTATCAATCATGAAGAAGACACAGAGCAGATTGGAGGCCATTGAATCAGGTATTCCGCATTCGCGCCAATTATTATCTGAATTTGATAAAGTTCAAACTACTGTGCCTGATTCGAATTGTCAATCACATATTAAAATTGATCTTGATGATGTTAAAGATGAAATTCAATACTGGAATTCTTTAGTGGTTTGTTATGTTGTGGGTGCCAATCCTCCATTTCCTGTGATAGATGGATTTGTGCGTCGCATTTGGGTAAAAAATGGGATAGATAAAGTAAAAATGGTGAATAAAGGAATTTTCATGATTAGATTTCATAATGAAGAACAAAGGGATCAAATCTTGATGGATGGATTTCATTTCTTTGATCGAAAACCTTTGAAAGTGAAAAAATGGCACCCTGATATGGACTTTCAGAAGGAGGAGTTAAAATATGTTCCTATGTGGGTTCAATTACCTGCTTTGGACTTGAAGTACTGGGGTGAGAGATGTCTGTTTAAATTAGTGGTTGGGATTGGGAAACCAATTAGGTTACATCAATCCACCTTTAATAAGGATAGGTTGTTATATGCTAGAGTCATGATTGAAGCACAAATGAATCAAGCTTTCCCGGATATGATTGAGTTTGAGAATGAAAAAGGCTGCATGATCAGGCAAAAGGTTATGTATGAGTGGAAGCCAATAAGTTGTGATACAAGCCATGACATAGGGCATACTAGGGCTGACTGTAAGAAACAAGTGAAGCAGGTTCAGCAGAAATGGGTGGCAAAGAAGAAGGTTATTCAGAAGGACAATGAGGGGTTTCATAAAGTTGTACATGGCCCATGAACATCTCAAGCAGTACCTAAAGCAGTGATTGTAAATAACAGATTTGCAACCTTGGAACAACTGCAGGGAGGGGAGAAGAATGAGGAAGAAGTGGGTGTGTTTCAGGTACTGGATGACCATGGTGGGGAGGGGGAGCTTCCCACTATGGATGGATAGTGTAATGAGTTGGAATGTGAGAGGGCTAAACAGTAGAAAAAAACAGAATGAGGTGAGAAATTTTATATTTGCTCACAATATTAGACTGTTTGGTCTTCTAGAGACTAAGAAAAAATCTTCTGCTTTGGGTGATTTTTATCTTAATGTGTGTCCTGGGTGGTGAATAACTACCAATAATGCATGGCATGGCAGTGGAAGAATTATTCTTTGTTGGCATCCCTGTTCAGTACATGTCTCTGTGAGGCTATGTACTAGCCAACTCATTCATGCTGAAATTGAAGTGGTGAATGGTGGTAGAAAGTTTCTCTGTACTTTTGTATATTAATTGAATGATAAAAAAGGAAGAGAAAGTTTATGGCATGATTTAAAAGGTTTAAAATCATCTGAGTTACCACGGATAATCCTAGGTGATTTTAATGCCCTTATGAAGCTGGATGAAATTGGTCAACAAGTTAGAAGTGGAGAGGTTGATGATATGCAAGATTGTGTGGAGTATTGCAGGTTGAAGGAATTGCAAAACATCTGGTCAGTATTATACCTGGAACAACAAGCAAGAGGGTGACAATAGAGTTTTTTGTAAATTGGACAGAGTCTTGGGTAATGAGAAGTGGCTAGAGGAATGGCCTACAGTTGAGGCGTTGGTTCATCCAGGAGAGGAATTTGATCACTTTCCTTTAGTGTTAAAATCCTTTAAGGATGAGCAGAAAAGGAAGCCTTTTCGGTTCTTCAACATGTGGTGTCAAGGTGATCAGTTTGAAGGCATTGGTTCCCAAGCATGGCAGCTACAACTCATAGGGAGTAAAATGTTTCAAGTTGTTAGCAAATTAAAGCTGTTGAAACAAGTTTTGAAGCAACTTAATGTAGAACAGTTTGGTGATGTTTCAATAAAGAACTACCAAGCTCATCGAAGTTGGTTGAAGCTCAACAACAATTACATCAACACCCTAAGAATCGGCTTGTAGAGCTCAGGAATATGAAGCTAGGATGAACTATGTGACAAAGACATAAGATCTATAGTTCTTTTCGAGCCGAAAGTTAGATTGAAATGGCTTTCAGATGGTGATGATAACATTAAGTACTTCCATCGAGCATAAAGGTGAGGAGAATACAGAATAGGATTAATACCATTAAAAAGGTTGATGGGTCATGGGCTCAGAACTCAACTGAAGTGGTGGAAGCTTTTCTTGACTTCTATCATGCATGGATTGCTTGGCAGCAGAAATTCTACTAGCAAGCACTAGTAGAAAAATGCAAATTTGCGTCAGTCTATGTGCGTCGCATGCTAGGAGCACTGACGCAAATGCTCGTAGAAGAGCCTATTTGCATCGCACATTAGAGAACGTGCGACGCAAAAAATGACAAAGCAGATGGGTGGTATGGTCATTTGCGTCGAACGGGATTGAGAACGCGACGCGATAATGAACATGATTTTGCGTCGGACGTGCCCAAGGGTGCGACGCATATACCATTTGCGTCGGACCATTACGAAGGTGCGACGCAGATAGGATTTAATGCTGAAGAATAAAGCAATTTTGGGCCTGATTCGTGTCGGATGGGCCACTAGGGCGATATACCGGTGGTGAGCTAGAGAAGTTGGCAGCCCTCGGGGGGGACTGTAATGATCTTAGTAAACAGGCGGTGGCATATCGACAAATGTCATTATTGAATAACACCGTGCACATATAGATAGCAACGATCCGGAGGCTGGTGGTGGTAAAGTATCTACAAGTAAAAGGAAAGCAATCCAAGTACATTGTTTCGAAAGCCCTCGATCTAGCCTATAGAAAAGGTAGTTGACTTACTTAGTTAAAGCAAAGCATTAAGGAAGGAATTTGATTGATATGGATGCTTTTTTGAAAAGTGAGCCCTCACCCTCAAGAAATGTCGTTCTCCTCACTGACTTTAAATGAAATAGCCAAGAGTGAGTAGCCATAGAAGAAGGTGGAAAGGCTAGTAGTCGTATCAATCATTTTTTGTTTTTTGGTAGTTTTGACTTGCTTACTTGTTAGAGGCTAGGGTAGAATGAAATTTCGCGAGTCGAGAGACTGGCTTGACTTAGCAACGGGAAATACAGACATCGAATCGTGATCTGTGTCCGCTCAGCTGGTACAGTGTTCAAAGACCAATCTGCTCTGGCATAGGACTAAGGAAAGAGTTGGATGAACTTGTTCAAAGACAAGGTCAAACTCTGCATACACATTAATGAGATTCCTTTAACAAGGCTTAAGAAAGATGGCCATATTAGTGACTTCCTAACCAGAGAAGAACAAGAGGAGCTATATTCAAGGAAGTTATGGACTGGAATCAGAGATTGGATGGACATCCGAAACAGAGAGGAAGCAAACAAGGCTAGTTCACGAAAGACTAAGCGCCCTGGATGTTGAACCACATTCTGAAGAGCGTGCCTGCTCACTCTTGTCGGAGCCTTCTTCTCCAAAGAGACTCATTTATAGGGGAAAGATAACTCTGTCTTTTGCAAATCTCATAAGTGACCAATGAACCTTACTGATGCAAGATTCCCTGGCTAGTCCTATCCTAATCCCTTTACTGCCCATCAAGATAAGAGAATAGGTTACCCGCTAGCCAATTTTCTTCCTTCTTTCTTCCTATAGAAAGATCAGCTAGTTAAGGGTGAAACGGATTTAGGAAAGAATAGCAGGCAAAGTAAAGTCCTTACTTCGAATTCAGGGTAACATTTGAGTATTCCTTAAGGTCACAGGCGAAGTCTATTTCCAGCATCTTACTCGGTCATGAATGAAAAAGGTAAGACCCTAGCTTTTATGTAAACGAGAAAAATGAAAGGAAAAACTTTATTTCGAAGGTGGGTCTCTTCTCATTGGGCCTGCTTGGATATTTAGTGGCGCCAAATGAGTAAAGCAAGGGTCCATCTAAAACTCTCACAACACTTATTTCCCCCAAACCCTAAAAATATCCTAGCCTCTCTCATTTTCTCTCTCTTCTTTCTTCTTCAACAACGTGACTTCTCCCACCTAACTTCCCACCTCCTTTACAATCAAACAATGGCGATTCATCTCTTCTTATTCTCTCTTCGTCAATCATTTCAATCTTATCACAAATTCATCTCTAGCAAAGAATCAACGAGTAGATCAAACAGAGAAAGAGAGACGACGCTAAAAATGGCGGTTTTAGGCGACGATGGAAGAGGATTCGAACTAGCAAGGAAGCTTGAGAGCTGCGCGATATGGCGGGCATGGCTAGGCGATTCACTTTACTCCACTTTCGTGCACTTTCTCTCCTCTCCATCTGCTTGGGAAGCTTTCATGGCCACCAACGACTCAAAGTCAAAGTCAAAGGCTCACATTCAACTTCAGCTTCGTGTTCGCGCTCTCCTTTTCTCTCTCTTCCTTCCTCCTCTCGTTTCTCTTCTCAATTCCTCTTGTGAGTTGTTTATTCTAATTTCCCCTCTTTCGTCAATTTTGACCTAATTTTGTTACTGTTTGTTCAATTGATCTGTATCTCATTGCGATTTTTATTTTATGGAAGATCTGCAATTGCACACTGATGATGTTTATTCTGTTTCTACACGCCATTTCTGCACGCAAATGTTGGTTATTGTTTTGTTGTTCGATTTGTAAATTATGGAATTTTGGATAGTAGCAAAGAAATTGAACTTAGGTTTGTTGTTAGGTTTGTAAATTATAATTCTACTGCTTCGAGAACCGCTTCATCATTTTGTTGTTAGGTTTGTAAATTATAATTCTACTGCTTTTATTGTATATATCGAAAATATCAGTAAAGTTGTCTGAATTCCCATGTTTTTGAGGGGGTTTTTGTTTTTCCTCAAATGCAGTACTAAAGCATTCATGCTTTGGTACTGTTTTTTTTTTTCACAGATCATCATTTGCGTCGCATGTTGGCAATGTGCGACGCAAATGGCTCTTCATCTGCGTCGCACTTTGCCAAGCATCCGACGCTGATGCTTACCATTTTGTGCATGCTTGGTGCTGCTTGTAGGATCATGTGCGTCGGACGTTGCTTAGTGTCCGACGCAAATAGATTATAATCTGCGTCGTGTCCTAATCCGACGCAGATCATGTCTCTCTCATTTGCGTCGAGACCTGTGCCGTCGGACCGATGTCCGACGCAAATGGTGGTCCTAGGTCCGACGCAAATCATTAATTCTGTACTAGTGAAGGTGGAACAAGCTATTATTAAGAAGGGTTGTGTTCTTAGTCCTGAACAACAGCAAGCTTTGAATCTTAGTTTTACTGGTGAAGAGATAAAAGCAGCCTTGTTTGCCATACACAATGATAAATCACCTGGGATTGATGGGTATTTAAGCTACTTTTTCAAGAAAAGCTGGAGTATTGTTGGTGCTGATGTCATTTCTGCCATTCAGGAGTTTTTTAGATCTGGGAAAATCCTGAAAGAAATAAATGTAACAGCCATCACTTTGATTCCCAAAGTTCCTTGTCCAGCTGCTGTGGGTGACTATAGGCCAATAGCTTGCTGCTCAGTGCTATATAAAATAATTACTAAGCTCATTTGCACAAGACTTGGTAAGATTCTCCCTGATATAGTTGCTCAACAGCAAGCAGGGGCTTTCATTAATGGAAGAAGCATTATAAGCAACATACTGTTATGCCAAGATCTGGTAAAGAGATTGTAAAAGGGGCAATAAGTTGAAGGCGATTATAATGAAGGTTGACCTTAGGAAGGCCTATGACTCCATAGAGTGGGAGTTTATTAATGATTTGCTGAAAGCTATGAACTTCCCTGAGCATTTTGTGAACTGCATCATGGCCTGTATTACAACTCCCAAGTTCACTTTGCTTATTAACGGGAGTACAAAGGGTTTTTTTGAGGCTAAGAGGGGCCTAAGACAAGGAGACCCCATGTCTCCCCTCCTATTTGTTCTTTGCATGGACTATTTGACAAGAATACTTTGTTATATTGGGGATCTTGAGGAATTCAAGTTTTTTCAAGGATGCCAAAGCCTAAAAATAAATCATCTGTGCTTTGCAGATGCTTTATTACTTTTTTCCAACGAGGAGGCTAGGTCTGCTTATATGTTACTTCAAAGTTTGAAGTTGTTCTCTGAGTCTTTTGGGTTGCAGGCTAATAAAAATAAGTCTGCAATTTATCACACAGCAATGGAGCAGGAGGAGATTTAAGAGTTGCATAATTTTCAGGTTTTATGTTAGAAGATCTTCCATTCAAATACCTAGGGGTTCCTACTCTAGCAAACTCAAGGCTGCAGATTATGAAGGTCTTATTGAAAAAATGGTGATGAGAATAAGAGCTTGGAGTACAAGACATTTGTCTTTTGCTGGGAGAGCCCAGTTTGTCAATTCTGTACTCCTAAGTGTCCATAGCTATTGGGCACAAATTTTCATACTCCCAAGTTCTGTATTCCAGCAAATTAATCACATTTGCAGACATTTCCTATGGAGTGGTGCTACTGAAAGTGTAAGAGTAGGGCATATAAACTGGAGCAGTGTGTGCAGACAAAAGAAATATGGGGGTCTGGGCTTCATAGACATTAAGGCCTGGAATGTTGCTACAATAGGAAAGCTTGTTTGGAATTTTGGTTGCAAAAAAGATGATTTATGGGTGAAATGGGTCCATAACATATATATATTAAGGATGGCAACTGGTGGGATTTTTAAGCTCCAGTGGGAGCAAGTTGGGTTTTAAAAGAATTGTGCAAAGTCAAGGATAAATTGCAGCACATAGGTATTGCATCTTTGGAGTCGTAATACTACATACTCAATAGATAAAGTATATAAGACGACTGCTCATAATCAGGTTGTGCCTTGGGCAAGTAGTATCTGGAACAGGTTATCCTTACCTAAACATAGATTTATAGCTTGGCTGGGTGTTCAAGGGAGGCTCAGAATTAAAGACCATTTGTTCCAATATAGAGTGTGTACTGATAAAGCCATACTCATCTTCTATTTGAGTGTACGTTCAGCAAGAAGCTACTTCAAGCTACTCTTAGCTGGCTGGGTGTTAGTTACAGGAAAATGGACTTACTCTAGTGGCTTACTTGGTTGAGAAAGAGGTACACATGTTCTAAACACAGAAAATAAATCATTGTTGTTGCTCTTGCTGCTATTACTTACCATGTATGGAAAGCAAGGAATGATGCTTTTTGGAATTTTAAAGTACAAAGAATTGATTGTATAGCAAAAGAAATAAAGTGCATAGTGAAATATAGAAGTAGTTTGTGTAACACTACTAAATGGAGTGTGAGAGATAAAGATTGGCGTGACAATTTGTAAATATGGCCTCCTATGACCAGCTTAGTTATCTCTTCCCTACAAGGAAGTTAGGTTGTTTGATGTTTTTTTTGGAGCCAATACACTTTACTTACCAAAAAAAATACTCAAATGTTGTGACCGTCGTAACTTGTCACTCGATTACTTTGTGATTTTAGTGATGAAACTTATTGGTAATTCTATTTGACTCTATTCTTGTCTACATGGTTTACATGGTTATTTTACTTATCATGATCATGTAACTTGTTTTGGAACTTGAGGATTATGAACATTGAGTATAATTGATCTCATTTTGAGGTACGAATACTTTGGCTTTGAGTGGATATAGATTGACATAGAAGCTTACAAAGGGGAGCTTGAGATAAGAATATAATGGGAATTTAAGTTATACTTTTATCTTTTGAAATATATATTTCGAAGCTTTCTTGTTCTGTTTAGGTGGAGTGTTGATACTCAGCTTTTGATGACGTGTGCTATATTTGCTTTTGTTTGTGGTTGTTGTTCTTTCCCATTGGGGTTGAACCTGTGATGACCCATGTACTTTGTACGATGGTGAGAAGTTGACACTACAATAGGTTTCATGTTCGATTTGCGATGTTTGAGGTGAGGATGACAATTCATAGAGGACCTTTGTATTAAGAAGAGTTTCAAATGTAAATATTTACTTGGGTTAATATATGTATTATTTAAGTAATTATTATTCAAGATATCTTAGATGAGTTTGTAATATTGAGTAGTTTCATTGGGTTTATTTCCCTCTTGAGGTTGTTTCTGCGAGAGCGACGATGATTTGGGTCTTGAGATTATTATATTTTGTTGAGTTTGTAAACAGGTTTAAATTGATTCCCGTATTTGGGTTGTCCAATTTTCAAAGGAAACTCTACCGAAGTTTAGAGTCAAATCATGAGATTATTGGATTGTGGTTTGTATTATCTGAGGTTGAGGATCGGGGCATTACACCTAAGGCTCTGGCTCTCAAGTCAGAGGAACAAGAAGATTTAGAGACTGATGATGAAGAAGCATCCATGATCGTGAGAAGGTTCAAGAATTACAAAGGGAAGAATGCAAGGAAACCAGCAAAGTTGAGCTGTCACAAATGTGGAGGACTTGATCATTTTATCAAAGAATGTCCTCTATGGGAGAACGAGAAAGCAAAAGGAAAATTCAAGGAGAAGGGCAAAGAACAACATAAACCCTTCTCAAGGACAGACTTGAAAAGAGCCACGGTAGCAGCATGGGGAGAGTCTGACTCAGACGAGGAGTAGGAACAGACTAGACCTGTTAAACGGGCCAGGCCAGGTCGGGTCAGGCTATGCTGTACACGGGTCGGGTCGGGTCTGAAGTCATTGTTAACGGGTCGGGTTAGGTCGGGTCAAGGGCTAGATTGACCCGGCCCGACCCTGACCCTATTTTTAAAAGAACTCACCAAAACCTTGAGTAATTGAGTAATTGTAAAAACTGGAACATGGAGAATATTATAAGCAAAGTGTTCTGTATTGAACAAGTAGTACTCCTGAGTGTACTAAGTCCTGATTAAGATGACTTCTTCAACTTCATAATAAACCAGAAAAATAGAGTAACCAGTATCACCATCATGCCTGTCATATAATATCAATCTTCCTGCATAAGCTAATTTCATACAACTGAACACTTAAACACAAAACAACTATAAAAAAGTATTAAAAAGAAAAAATCTGACATTGTACAAAAAATCAGTAGCAGTAACAACGAGTATGAATCAGTATCCATATCATTAAGGCCGACTTCCTCGTTATGCTCCCAGGTTCAGACGAACAACAAGAGGAAGACGAGCGGATGAAAAAATAACATAATCAGATCTAAGTTCTTTAACTTAAAAAGCAATGAAAAAATAAAAAATAAAAATAACAATTATCCACCAAATCTGGACGAAGACGACGAAGAACGTGCAAAACTTTTGCTCTTCAACAATTCAAATCTGAACTCTTCAATTTGTGCGAGTAAGTTGAACTTCTCGATTTTTACCTTCGATTTGACGGCTTCAGGAATTCAATTTGTGCGAGTGAGTTGAAGGAAGGAGTTCAGGACATTTGAGGATGAGAAGAGAGAAGAGAGAAGAGAGGAGAGAGAGGGAGCGTTATTAGGTTTTTTTAGACAAAATGAGGTTGAAGGTTTAGACCCTGTTCAAAACACTAGTGACCCTTTTTTGACCCGACCCGACCCGCTAACGCATTATTAAGGTCGAGACCGTACGACCCGACCCTATTTTAATTGGGTTGGGTCATGACCCTATAATATAGGGTCGGGTCAAGGGTTTTTTTGGGGACCCGACCCATCGAAGCAGTCTAGAAGATCAAGAAGAAAACCGCCCATTTGTGTCTCATGGCAAAGAATGAGGATAAAGAGGAACCATCAAACCCTAAGGTATGTTTTAATACTATTGAAGAGGAACTTACAGAACTAAATAAGAGCCAACTTTTAAAACTGCTTTTAGAAACCTTAGATGACTATAAGGAAGTTTGCGTAAAAAGAGAACAAGTAGAAAATGCGTTGAGAGTCACTAAGAAACATTCAAATTGGCTAAACTCTTTAAAGTCCGACACTGAAAAAAGATTCTTTGAACTTTTTGACAAAAATAGAGCTATTCAAGAAGCCTTTGAAAAGGTTAAAAATGAGAACTATCTTTTGAACATGGAACTATTTGTTCCTGAAGGAACAGTTCCTTCAACAAATACCAGAATTGATTTTGAAAAGTTAAAATCTGACTATGAAAATGCTTTAAATGAAAATCTGGTACTGAGAAAGGAACTGGAATCCTCAAGGAACAAACTTCCTGATCCAGTAAGTTGGATCCAAAAATATCAAAACAAAGGAAGGGATGGTCTTGGTTTCAACCATAAGAAGACAAACAAAAAGAAAAAGTATGTAGATCTGCCAAGTAATGAAATATGTTCTTACTGTGGGAACAGTGGTCACATAGTTTCAGATTGTTCCACCAGGGAAGAACATATTGAGAGAAATACTTAGTACATTGTTAAAAAAATCTGGAAAGTAAAGAGTAATACAAGTCCAACAAAGGAACCCAAGCAGGACTAGGTTCCTACCACTAACTAATTGTTATGGATGCAGACTGAAGTGAGGGGGAACAACCTGTGGTACCTCGACAGCGGTTGTTCTAAACACATGACATGAGGCAAATTAAAATTTCTCTCACTCTCAGTTTACAATGGAGGAACTGTGACCTTTGGAGACAATCTTACAGGTAACATTGTAGCAGTTTGTAAGATTGGAAAATCTCAGTCACATTCCATAGATAATGTATTTTTAGTCGAGGGTTTAAAACATAGTTTACTTAGTATATCTCAATTCTGTGATAAGGGTAATGTAGTGAAGTTTACTAATGAGTCTTGTGTAGTCAGCAATGATAGTACATGTACCAAAATTCTAGAAGGAACAAGGAAGGGGAATACCTACGTTGTAGACCTCAACCTGGTTCCTAGGAACAATCTCACATGCTTGAGCGTAATTGAAGAGGAACCATTACTGTGGCACAAACGATGCGGTCTTGCTAGCTTATCACTATTGCACAAGCTAAGTGGAAAAGACTTAGTTGTTGGGTTACCAATAATTAAATCTATAAACCACGGTGTTTGTGATGCATGCGTGAAAGGCAATCAAGTGAGATCCTCATTCAAATCAAAGAAAATGGTAAGTACACAAAGTCCATTGAAGCTCATTCATATGGACTTATGTGGCCTTGTACGTATCCAAAGTAGATCAGGTAAGAGATATGTGTTGGTTATTGTAGATGATTTTTCTAGATACACTTGGGTTATTTTTCTTCATAGCAAAGATGAAACTTTTGAGATCTGACCATGGTAAGGAGTTTGAAAACTCCAAGTTTGATGAATTTTGCAGCAATGAAGGCTTAAATCACAATTTCTCTGCTCCAAGGACACCACAATAGTACGGTGTGGTTGAAAGAAAGAACCGGACCCTGGAGGACATGGCTAGAACGATGATTATTGCAAGCGGTCTTCCAAAGAACTTTTGGGTGAAGCAAAGGAACACAAAGATGCTACATCATCAATCGAGTCATGCTAAGACCAATCACATTGAAAATGCCCTATGAACTCCTTAGAGGAAGAAAACCCAATATCTCTTATTTTCGTGTCTTTGGATGTAAATGTTTTGTACATAACAATGGAAAAGATAATTTAGGAAAGTTTGATGCTAGAAATGATGAAGCTATATTTCAAGGATATGCTTCAAATAGTAAGGCTTACCGAGTCTACAATAAAAGAACAATGTGTGTAGAGGAAAATGTCCATATTATCTTTGATGAAACTAACTCTCTGCAGGACCAAGTTATGATGATAACTTTGAAATAGGATTGACTCGATCTGAAGAGTCAAACCACTGTGAAGATGAATTAATCCCTGCAGATAAAGAAAAGAAGCATGTTCCTGAACCTGAGAACCCTGTACCTGATCCTCGGGGGAAACAAAGCGAAGGAGGAACTCGGGAAGAAGAAGGAACACCCGAACCGAAGAAGATCCAATGATTTAATCACCTCATGAAGCACCGTAAGAAACTACAAAGAACAAGGGGGATTTCATCCAAAGCCTTGGAAACACCAAAATTCTCATCCCTTAGAATTAATTATAAGTGATATTGAAAAGGTAACTCAAACGAGATCCCAAATGAAGAATGTTTGTGCTTTTCATGCTTTTCTATCTATGACAGAACCTAAAGATCATATGGAAGCATTAAGAGAGGCTGATTGGATAAATGACATGCAAGAGGAACTGAATGAATTTCAAAGGAACAAAGTCTGGCACCTGGAGCCCAAGCCAAAGAACCAGAAAGTAATTGGACTCAAATGGGTCTTCAGGAACAAGCTTGATGAACATGGTACAGTCATAAGGAACAAGGCCAGACTTGTAGCCAAAGGTAACAATCAACAAGAAGGTATTGATTTCGATGAAACCTTTGCTCTTGTTGCTAGGATAGAAGCTATTAGAATTTTGATTGCATTTGCAGCCTTTATGGGATTTAAGTTGTACCAAATGGACGTAAATGCGCATTTTTAAATGGCTTTTTAATGGAAGACGTCTATGTGGAACAACCTCCCGGATTTGAAAATCCTGATCTTCCAAATCAAGTTTATAAGCTTGATAAAGCTCTCTATGGGTTAAAACAAGCTCCTAGATCTTGGTATGAAAGATTATCAAAATTCTTGCTTTCACATGACTTCATTAGAGGAAAAGTCGATAGGACCCCGTTCCTTCGTTCAAGAGGAAAGCACATATTAGTAGTTCAAATTTATGTTGATGATATTATATTTGGAGCTACTAATGATCTTCTATGCAAGGAATTCGCTGATCTAATGAGCAGTGAATTTGAGATGAGCATGATGGGAGAATTGAACTTCTTTCTTGGTTTGCAAATTAAGCAAACTGAAAGAGGAACAATGATCCATCAACAAAAATATGTAAAGGAGCTTCTGAAGAAATATGGACTGGAACAATCTAAAACCAACCACACTCCTATAGGAACAGGAACAGGGTTGGATGAAGACACAAATGATAAGAGTGTGAATGAGAAGCAATATAGAGGTATGATTGGATCTCTATTATATCTAACTGCCAGTAGACCTGATATTGCTTTTAGTGTTGGATTATGTGCAAGATTCCAATCAAATCCAAAGGAATCTCACTTGACGGCTGTCAAGAGAATCCTTAGGTATTTGAAAGGAAGTGGTGATCTTTGTTTGTTCTATCCTCGTAGTGATGTCTTTGATTTGGTAAATTATTCTGATGCGGACTATTCTGGAGACTTAGTTAATAGTAAAAGTACTTCAGGACTTGTCCAGTACCTAGGAACAAGCTTAGTCTCATGGAGCTCTAAGAAGTAAAATATCGTTGCCTTGTCCACCGCGTAAGGCGAGTATGTGGCTACTCCCCGCTTGTTGTTCCCGTGTCTTATGGATCAAGCAAGTGTACGCGATTTTGGTATTAAATTCAAGTGTTTTCCTATATACCGTGATAATACAAGTGCAATATGCATCTCTAAGGATCCAAAGACACCATTCTAGGGTCAAGCATATACATATTAGGAATCATTTCTTAAAGGACAATGTTGAAAAGGGTCTAGTTAAAGTTGAATTTTATCCAACTGGAAATCAAATTGCTGATATCTTGACTAAACCTCTTCCAAGAGAAAAAAATTGAAAAGATTCACTTAGAGCTAGGGATGATTAGAATAAATTGAGTGTGTTACTTCTAATAACCCCCTATGTTACAATTTTACTCTAAGTGACCGGCAAAATTTTATGAATGTATTCACACAATACACAGTCAAGGTAAAGGACTCGCATTCATCTTCATAATACTCCCCTTATTGTCTACACGTACATATTGAGCAGAACTTGATAAGGCTTGTGTATATTTAGCTTGAACATGTAAAATGCATGAGTTCAATTTTTCTTATATTTCTTTTTCTCTATTTTTCCGTAAATATCTTCTCCACAAATTTATTTTCTTTCTTTATTTTTCTCCTTCATTATTCCACAAAATTTTCAATTTTTCATTTTCTGATACAATGCAACGAATCACCTAAAGTCTAAGTTCAAAGCCGGAAATTTAAAATACAATGAATTAAG
Organism: Beta corolliflora; assembly: GCA_947648045.1. Lineage (NCBI taxonomy): Eukaryota > Viridiplantae > Streptophyta > Magnoliopsida > Caryophyllales > Amaranthaceae > Beta > Beta corolliflora. The sequence goes on from CANSZD010002910.1 coordinate 80,011, forward strand.
AGAAAAGGGAAACGCCGCTATTAATTCTCTCACAATACCCCATAAATCTACCCCATCATAAAACCCATCCATCACATCACCTCATTTTTACACGGCAAACTTACTTTTTACCCAAAACCATCAAACTCTGCAAAACCACTCATCTTCTCAAACCTCTCTAAGCTTCTCCAATGGCTCCCAAAAGAAAAATCTCCGAAGAAACTAAAACCCAACAAAATTACCCAGCTGAAAAATCATCCACCTTGGTCGAATATGAGGAGAGTGACAACGAGTCTTCCAACTCGAACGAAGAATCCATGGGCTCTCAAGAAAATTCATCTGCACGTGAAGTGGTGTCCCCCAATAAAGAAGATGAACCCGATGATTAGGAAACAGAGCAAGAAAAAGTGATTAAGGTTCCTACCAAACGCGGTAAGAAATTGAAATCCTCAAAATTCTTAATAGGGTTTTGTGTTGATCTTGCTTGGTGCAAGAAAGTTAAATGGGCTGAATTTCTTGACTGTATTAATTTTCAAAAGTGGTCTAAAATAATCTGTGTAGATGAGGGTTTGTATGAGGAAGAGATGAGCGAATTTTGCTCAAAATTTGAAAACAATGATGGTCTGTGTATTAGTATAGTTCATGGAGGGTTAGTTAAATTTGATGAAAAAGGTTAAGTGGGTGGTTTGATGTACCAACTGAAGGGTACAAGGCTTATTTCAAGGGGAAAGTAAAATTGAACGTTAATGGGGTCTCTAATGATGAAATTTTGACTATTTTGGGTGGAAAGACCTCTGACCTTTCCCTTGACCAAAAAGATTTTAGTCCCTTTCACAAATTGTTGTTTCAATTAGTCTGGCGTTTTATTCTTCCTCACTCTTCAAAAAGAACACAAGCAAATCTGATGGACCTTGCCATCATGTATTGTCTAGCCAGCCACATTAAAATTAACCTTCCCTCTTTAATCACTACCCATCTTACCCACTGCATCACACACAAGAACCGTATTGGGTATGGAAACCTTCTCACCTACATTTTCCAAAAATTTAAGGTTAAACTTCCTTCCAAGCCTTCTTTTGATCTTGAACCAGAAAACTACCTCACCAAAGAAACTAACCCTAATCAGACTGAGTTTGCGCATTAAGGGTCGTAGTCTAGCATTTAACGTGGAGGAAGTGAAGGTGAAGGGAGAATCCGGGGTTAAGAGGAAGCAGGTTGAGGAACCTAGTGCTGGGGCTCCTAAGGCAGTGAGGAAGAGTCAAAGGTTGGTGGATACTAAGTTCCCCAAGGACAGGGGTGAAACTGATGCTATGATGATTGACCTGGAGGATTTGGTTCCTCCAGAGTCCACTTCCAAAGCTGTGGATTTTCCTCTGCTCTCCACCTCCAGTCTCCATGGGTTGCTGCATAAAATTCAGGGCTCTTTGTCCCTCCTGCACTCAAGGATCCAAGGTGTAGAGGCGCTAGGTTGGATGTCCAACAGGAACATGTTCTTGCTGCAGTGAAGAAAGGCGAGGCCACTATTCGCGATAAGATTGACTCAGTTGTCGCCTCCTTCACCATCCACTCAAAACCTTGATCCCCTTTCCCTTTTCAATTAATCTCTTAAACAATATTATTTTTGGGTTTGTAACTAAGACATGGTGACTTGTTGCTACTTTCAGTTTATTTTGGATGTGTAAATCACATCAGTTTAAGGAGGTCAATAAAAAAAAAGAGTTGTTAATTAATCAAAGATCTAACTGATCACCACGTCTGTATTGTAAATATGCGGTTACAAATAATCCAGCTAAAGTAATAGGAATTAGACCTAAGACGATTTCAAATAGAAAAACTTCAATCATTTCAATTCGTTTGAAAAAAAAAGGTAATATATATCCCTAAATATTAATCTGAATTGCCTATGAATCTCAATAACCAAAAATTATCAATTGCCGCTGTAAACAATTATAAAATAGACGGAATCCCACCGAATATTTCTTGAGTTGTTCATTCAATTAATTTTAAATAAGTTGTATCTTGTTTAGACCTTTGGATATTTCTTTTCCTATTCTCTCTTTTTCTTTTCATTTCATTCCATTTTTCTGCTTGCTTTTTTTCTCTTCCTAACTTTCTTGCACTCTGCTCTTGCATAATTCTTGTCTAGTTGCATGTTCTTTTTATGTCTGGATGGCTAGTATTATTAGATGTTCTGCTTGAGCAACTTTCACTTGTTCATGATGTTATTGTTCACTCCTAAAGTACTGCTGGTTTATTTGGTTGTATTTGATGATGACAAAAGGGGGAAGTTAAGTGGTATATAAAAATAATTATGGTCTGCTTAATTTCTAAAGTGATGATTTTTGAAAATCTCTCTCTGCATTACTTCTTGTGACTTACTTAGACTTACTTAGTTTTGATTATTTAGCTTTTGGTTTGTATTGTGTTTTTGCATATTTCCACTCTTTGTGATTTTGTTTTATTGTTTCTGCCTTATATTTGCCATCATCAAAAAGGGGGAATATTGTTGTATTCACTATTTTGATGATGAAAAATGTTTAACATTGTGTATAGTTTTATTTTGAAAAAAAATAAAAAAAATTCCCAAAAGTATCTTTTATAATTTTTACATGCCTATATATTTTATCTTGTAGAGAAAGATTAATGAGTTTTAATCTAATCAAGATATTATATTGTTAGAGAATAATTTAATGTTTTGAATTTATCTCCTATGGTATGTCTAATGTATCTACTAACTTAGGGTCTATTGATAAAAGATTCCTTGTTAGTAGAGAATTTGTTGATGTGCTTGTTGTGAATAACAGGATGAATGAAACGTGCCTACGTAAAAGGAGAGTGGGGCGTGGATTTCTCCAACCAGCTGCTGAGTTACTTCGCTTCAAATAACTAGTAGAGCAACTGCTCTTTCGGTTGCAAAAATTGTGGAAGCGTGGTTCTAGATCATGGGCCATGATGCCTAAAATCTAGTCTGAAGAAAAACGTGGGAATCCAGTTGAAGAACTTCCGTTGCAGCAACTATATAAGAGAAATCATTGTTCGAAAATAGATACAACTTTCTAGCATTCTTAAAGCATAAATTACTTAGAAAGTTTTTCTGTAATTTTACTCCTCTTCATTTGCAAAACATTGTAATATTTTGAGTGTTGGGGTGAGTGAAAAAATCACTGAGCATCTTTGTAATCAAGTGAGAAAAAGAAAGAGAAGACTTCGAGTGAAGTCAAGAGAGGTTCACCAGTTCAAGGGGAACTAGGTGACAGGGAACAAGTTCCTAGAGGAACAGAGTGAGGTCCAGTAATAGGTTGTATGAAGTGACATTTGGCCTATTATAATATGAGAAGTTTAGAGTCAAAATCCCTTGTGGTCAAGGTTTTTCTTCCTATTGGGCCTAGGAAGTTTTCCTTGTAAGTTAAACTTGTGCGTTATTTCTCTCATTTCTTTTAAGTTGTTTTTATTTCCGCAAATTTATTTGAAATTCCCCACAACTACAATTCACCCCCTTCTTGTAGTTGATAGAGTGTTCATACTAGAATAACACAGATTACAAGAGAAGAGAAGAAAAGGGAAAGTACTATGGGGTCGTCACTCGTTTAGTCGTTTGGTTCTCTAACGCGAGGAATCCTATTAAGGATGTGGTATGTTCGTTTTACCCCCTCTGTTCCAAAATATAGTTCGCTTTTCATTTTGGACATATAAATAAAGAAAACAATGATGGTAGTATTATTGTTGTACTTGCATAGAGAGCTATTATTATTTTTGGATTTATTGTCATTAAAAAAGAAAAGAAAAGGAAGAAAAACCACATGGGCACGTGAAAAGAGGAGAGAGAAAGTAGAGAGTTGTTTTTTCTACTACACCCAAATCGTTACTCATGAACTAACAAATGAGATTACTTTAGCAAAAATTAAGGACCAATAGAATTATAGTATTGCATAGCACACGAGTGTGTTGTAAACTTTTATTAAGATTATAGAATAATCAGTAGGTTTAGGACTTTAGATAAACATTTCTGAATTGTGTTTTATGAATTATGATGTTGAAATTATGTGCGATAAAGAAAAACTATACAATAATGCAAATGTAGTAAGGACTCATTTTGGACCCGATTTGGACCCAAGACCCGCTACACCCAGTGGGTCCGGATCTTTGTCTAATTTTATAGAGGCGGTGAGTCTGGGGTGGGTTTGGGTTCACTTTAGAAAATTCGGGTATGACCCAGTCCATTGTCATCCCTAGTCATGAACCATTTGTCACTTTCATTTATCATATCTCGTGTTTTTTAAGTTTTTTTTCATAATTCATAGTAAAGTCATTGCATAAACGCTATATCAAATTATTTATAGAGACATCAATCATTCATAAACATCATTGCATAGTTAAACATTTCATACCATGCAATCCATAAATACATATCATCAGAAACATTATATAAAAGTATCATAAAACGTAGTTGGAAGGGGAATACGGGTGTTTGCAGTAGACGTTACCTCGAGTCGTGAACAATACACTTGATAGTAAGGGAGCTTGTAATAACCTTGATAGCATAACTTATTAATATATTATTAAAGATTTCAAGCTCCATGATCTATTTCCATCACGTGCCTACTTTAGAAGGTACTTCACTAATTACTTAAGAGTTTCTATATTGAGGTTTTAATGATTGATTAAAAGTTACGGAAACTCATTATAACTTGACAACTTAGTACTATAATTCATGACTTTACTAAATTGGTTAATTGTGTCATTTTTAATGTAATAGATGACACACATTAATATGAGTTCTAGCCGACTTAAGTGAAACTATTTATCAACAAACACTAGTTTTAATATTCATGAAAATTTGTGTTTAATGACTTGAAGGTGTGATTATAGAATTTTCATCTTTTAATTTAACTCTGATACTAAACTTATTATTTAACTAATTATTAAATTCTACATAAGCGGTTCATTTAATTAAAACATAGAAAGTAAAATTCATTTCATTAAACTAGAAAGAGTGAAAATACAAGTAAGTACTCATTAATTCCTTTATTCATACATTATTATAGGTTACAAATATAACTTACTAATGTTAACTTAATAATTAGTCATATACTGTAATTTTCTTTAGTTAGAATGAGCTTACTGACATCGTACTAACAATTCAAGTGTACTTAATTTTAATTAGATAATCGATATATTGAAGTTATAAATAAGTAAGTATTAGTTATTAATATATGACGAATTGCGATTTAAAAAATCAAATAGTAATTTATTTAAACAAAATAGTTGTGAGCATTGTTTAATGGAGGCTTAATATTGAATTATTATTCCCAAAATAATATTTAAACAATAAAACACTATTAGGAGAGTAGTTCATTATGCCCAAAACAATATTTAATCAATAATCAATTCTTTTTTTTATGCCATTAGTTTAATGGAGGCATAATATTGAAGTTTACTTGGGAAACAAGATGTTCTAAAAGCCTTTGGGGAGAAAGGGGAAAAAGCTTGAGGACGAAGATGAAGTGTTTGGAAATGATGATTTTCCATTTTAGGAATTTTTTTGGAATTTAGCTTATTCTAAAATTAGCAATTTTCCTATTTCCTTTTATGCACAACTAGATTAGCTTAGCTTATTTTTATTATAAACTTGATTTTAATTCATTTAAATAATAAATTTTTTTTTATAAGGAGAACAAACATAAACTAACCCCCTAATTTGGGGGCCAGCCTAAAACATCCTTTCGGATGATGAAGGAAAAATCCAGACAGTACGGGGGGAACCAGTACAGTAAGGAGGAGTGGGCATGCGCCTTCCTAGCCATGAAGTCAGTATCCTTGTTAGCTTCGCGGAAGCAGTGACGGAACTGACAGTCCTGAAACCATCGTGTAGCCACACCTGCATCTTTCACAATGTTAGAAATTTCTCACGAAATACGCCAACAATTCTTCATAGAATTAATTACAGCTAAGTTGTCTCCTTCAATAATAAAATTAGAAATATCAAGAGAAATAGCTCCTTTAACTCCTTCTCTGAGAGCCCAAGCTTCAGCTTGCAAAATAGAAATATGGGGCCCCAAAGATTTGGCACCAGCTAGGAGAACCTCCCTAGAATTATTACGAATAACAAAAGCTAAGGAAGCATTCCCATTACTAAATTTTAGAGCCATCGAAACTAAGCTTGCAGTAATTAGGAGGAGGGGGGACCAAATAAGATTTTGGTCTGATCTATTTAACTTGGTCATGGGCTTTTTGATGATAGAGGTGAAAACGACATTACCATTTCCATCATCCAGATCAGTCTTCAACCATTGCTCAAAAAAGTTCTTAATCATAAAACTAACACGACGAGGAGAAAACCCCTCATCATTGAAGATAACTTTATTTCTAGTGAACCAAATAAACCACCAAATAAAAGCAGACTTAGCTATGTTATCATCATAAAAAGTAGAATGACAAACCTCAATCCAATAACGGAAAGAAAAAGAACTAGAGAAATTAATATTACCAGGTGTAGACGCATAATCGTGTCTCCCCATTTAAGGGTCCAATGATGAAATATACCGTGGTATTAGTTGGCACGGTCCAATGGAGGAGCAGTCTGAATAACCAGGCAATGTGTGTTTTGAAATAATATTATAAAAGCCCAATTAATCATTCATGATGATTAATTGTAAATTCAACCCATAAAATGTTTTTAAATCCATTTTAAAAGCCCAATTGAATATTTACTATTTTAATAAATATTTTCCTAATATTTATTGTTTTGATAAATATTTTCTTAATGTTTATTGTTATGATAAATATTTTTTCCAAAAGCTTTTATTATTATCCTTTACCCATAAACCAGATTTTTAATACGGAAAATTCGATCTCCGGATTTTTAGGGATAAAAAAGGCATCTTGAAAGCCCGCGTAGCATAAAAAAGGAATATTCTGGAATATTCCGAAATTTACGCCGGACGCGGCGGCCGCGCTCAGCGCGCCACGTGCGTCCAGCTCATTGGCCATACCGCGTCAGGCACACCAATGAGCGCCTGACACGTGGACTTGTGACTCACACAGAGTCCTGCGCCTATGCAAGTCTTGTGTGAGACGCAAGTTAAAAGTTTTTCTTCTAAAAAACGCGTTTCCATGTGCAATGTTTTAATTGGACGGACCACGTCAGGCAAAGCAACCGCGCCTGACGCGTGTCCGTGCGCCTGTCACGTAGAACTGCGCCTGGCGCAGGGCTTGCGTGGAGCGCACGCTTTGTTTTGCCTATAAATATGGGCTGATTTCCCAAATCAAGGACGGCTTGAAATTCTTATTTTTTTACGCACGCAATTACTCTCAAACACTCCGAAACACACTTCGAATGCAAAACGTTCAAACACTTTTAATCTTCCACATCAATTCTTGTTCCTGATTCTACTATATTCCTGGTTCCAAGATTGCTTCGACTGAAGGTCACTACGCTCTTCGATCTAAACCGCATAGGTATAATCCTGAGAGCTCTTGAATAATCCTATTTATTTTATTGAAGTTACTAACTCTCTTTTTTGTCATGATGTAGATTCTTAATTAAAAATCGTGGTTCTTTTGTAAATTCTAACCTCTTTTCTTATATTTTTTGTATATAATGTTCATATTATTATGATTGTCTTGCATGCCTTTTTATCACCCATGTGTTATTATTGTTAAACAAGACCTAAAGAACTGTTCTAATTAATTCAGATAATTTGGACAACCTGTTAGGAACCTTGTAAAATGATTGCATAATTGGTCACTAAATAATTAGTCTTTTTGTGTGTTTCATGAACCCATCTAGAGTAATTATTTTAGGGTGCTTTAAAAAGTTGTTTGATTATTCTATTGCATAAAATCTGCTGTGAGTTGTTATTTAGTAGAGGCCAGCAATGGGCAATATAGTTCCTGACTATATTGTACCCTCACCCCCGAACTCACTTTTTGGTTCCTGATCATCTATGGAGTCATGACGGGGAAACCTACATTGGATAAATCCCTAAGATGTCCTTTTCGTTTCAATATCCAATAAGGTTTATGATTCTTTCTTTAAAGAATTGTTGGTGTAGACACCAAATTTTGAACCCTTTTTCCGGATAAATAAAGGTTTTGAAAAATAAAAATAACAAAATCATCATGCAGCGTGGAGCACGCACCTCGGAACGCGAGTTTCATTCCGTCGCACGATTTTCCATTTTTGCGTATTAATCATACATTTTCGGCTTAGAAGTATAATTTTCGTGAGTTGTAGTCAATACTACCACCACCGTTTTAATAAAATGATTCGTAGTATAATCATGCTCGTTTTCATTAATTTGACGAGTTTTCATTAATTATCTTAAGTTAGTCTTTCGAAAAAATGAAAAAACAAGTCGCGATTAGGCGTCGGGATTTTCGTCGTATCCCAAAATCGGCATTAATCAGTTTTCTTGATGGTCAAGTCATTGTTCATTGGATAAAGAATATATTCTTTATCCACTAAACACATCCTTTATCCATTAGTTAGAGAATAAGAATCATGAAAAGATGTGAGAATAAGAATCAAATCCCATGTGTAAGAGGGGGAAATCCGGATTTTTTTCGGAAAGGTCAGGTGTGCGCCAAGCACACAATCATGCGCCAGACGCATGATTGTGCGCCTAGCGCACAAGCTAGCCCTGCGCCAGACGCGGGACCTTGTGCCAGGCGCAAGGTGATGTGCCTAGCGCAGCTTCCTGCGCTAGGCGCAGCATTCTGGTAAGTTTCGTTTGCACGATTTTCAATGCATTTTTTTTGCATATTTGGATGTTTTAGGAAGAATATTTTCTGAAAATCTGATATTGCCTCATTAATGAGCAAATCTAAAAAAGAATAAGAATATTTATGTTTCCAAAGAGATTTGATGATGTCATTAGGGTGAAGTCATTAGAGTGATGTCATTAGGGTAATTAGGGATGAAGAAAATCAGATTTTTTTTGGGATGAAAAATCTGATTTTCTACCTCTTTGAAACCCTAGTTCACTTCCCTCATTTCTCTATAAATACCCTCAAAAATTTCTCTCTAATACTCTTCTTCTCCTTAATCTTTTCATCTAAGCAAAAGTCTTAATAAGTAAGTAAAAGAAGTTCATCAAAAGGAAAAAACACAAAAAGAGTTTAAATTAGCAATTAAGAAGATTTAGAAACTCACTAGAAATTAAGAAAATCACAAAAAAGGTAGAAAAATTTACAAAAAGGAAGTGCATCATTGAGCTAGCAAGGTAAAGTTGAAGTTCTTGTTATTTTAATTATCTTCTTAATCATCTACTAACTTTCTCCGTGTTTTCTTCTTATCATTTTTTAATCTTTGGAGTGATTTGGGTATGTGGAAGTCCTAATAGGTTCCCAACCTTAAATCACCCCACCTAGAATAGTCACCTCTAATGGGGTGACTCTTAAGAAATAATGTGATTATGTGATTTTCCTTAATCAAGTTGTTATTCATCACCAAAAATGATTTCATAAAAAATTTCAAGAAAAATTGTGTATAAACATCTCCATAAAAAAAATGTGATGCTGTAATTATAATCAGTTTTAATTTCGTAATTCATTCTATTTTTCGTCTGTGTTATCAGAATAGTTTGTAGGATTTAATATTTTTCCTATGAATTGAAAAATATTTTCAGCAACTGGGCTTTGGAATTTCTAAAAAACGAAATTTGTAGAAATAATTAAAAATCATACAACTTTGTTGTGCAAAACTGATTTTGTTCAGTACCACCTATACTTGTTCTGTCAATAAAGTTAAAAATAAAATCCTTTAGATAAAACTAAAAATATTACGTTTGAAGAAAACATCAGTAGCTTTTAAAAAATATAAAAATCATGTTCATATGAATTTTATATAATTTTATATAATTTTATATCATTGTTACAAAATCATTCATGTAAATCACTAAATTCCAGAAAATTGATTTTCCGTTCGGTTAAGGAAATAAATAAAACAAGGTCTTAAAAGTGTCCAATTCAAATGAAAATTTCCAGTCTAGTTCTTCAAAGTGTCTAGAATGTTCATACTAAAATTCACTTCAAAATGAGTTCAATAAGTTAGATCTAAAAGAACAATTTGAATAAAGGTCCTGTTTTTACCAGTTTGAGTATAAAATTAACCATAATTCAAGTGGTCACTAAAAACTAGTGAACTTTTGACACAACATAAATAACTCACTGATCTATCCATAGATGTAGCAAATTATGAATTTAACTCTTTATACAGAAAGTTGTGATTTTTGTAAGTCAGTGCAAGAACAAAAGTACAATCTGGAAAATGAAATAAAGTGATTAACTCACCTTCCATAAAATAAAATAAAAATGGTTTCTTCATACGAAAATGTGAATAAAAAATCATGAACTTTTAAGTTTCTCTTAAAATGACTCATTTTATCATGTAAATATAAATCAATAAAAATTGTCATACAAAATCAAAATCAAAGAAGTTAATTAATTTTTAACTTTCATAAATTCACAAATAAACATGAATTCCAAAGCCCATTCAAGGAGATGAAGATCAAGGAGCATCATGGTGAAGATCAAGATTGAAGATTTGTATAGATCATAGATTTTGTACATATTGTTGTAATAATAGTTTCTTTGTAAATAATTATTGCATCACTCAATTAATAAAAAAAACATGGAGATGTTTATGCATAATTTTCATAAATAATTTCACAATTCTTTTTAATAAAATGAGCAACCAATGCTACAAATATTGCATGTTGGGCCAATATGTCATAGTACATGAATCAAATGACCCAATATCAATTGAGAGGAAAAATTACAAATCTAACTAAGTTAAATTGTATGATGATCCATCTTACATTTTAAAAAGTGTTCTCCATATTCAAATGGATTAATCATATAATTTGACATAATTAGATTGGTAATTATGATCTCCAAATTGATTTTAGGCCGTTTCACGTGTCTCGCTTTAAATGGCCAAATTCTAATTAGCCAAAAACAAATCTCCAAATTCAATCTCAAATTGATCATTTCTCTCTAAATGACTTTATAATCTTCAATAAAGATTATTTCTCAAAAGCCTTCAATTAGGAAGCAAACCTTCTAAGACCTCTCGAAAATCAAAAACGTGATCACTATTAAGATGGTTATTTCAATCCTTTATTAATCGCTAATTAGAGCGGTTAACTCAAACTTCTTCTAATCACTAATTAGGGTGATTATCTCCAATCATTATTTAATCACTAATTAGAATGATTATCTCAAATCCTAATAATCGTTAATTAGGACGATTATTCTTCTCATTTAATCACTAATTAGAGTGATTATCTCAAACCCTAATAATCGTTAATTAGGACGATTATTCTTCTCATTTTTAATCACTAATCAAAGTGATTATCTAAAACCTTAATAATCGTTAATTAGGACGATTATTTTTCTCATTTAATCACTAATTAGAGTGATTATCTTAAACCTTGAATAATCATCAATTAGGGTGATTATTTCCTAACCTTCATTTTTAATCACTAATCAAGGTGATTATCTTTCCTTTTAAGTTTAATCACTAATTAGGGTGATTATCTTAACGTCCATTTTTAATCACTAATTAAGGTTATTATCTTAATTCTTCATATTTTATCACTAATTAAAGTGATTATCTCAATTCCATTTCAATCACTAATTGGAGTGATTACCTCATTTCAAATAGATTTGTTTAATTCTAAAAGTGAGTTATTCATAATCTATTCTCTCCTCTTCTTTCCCCAGTGGAATTGGCCATTTAGGGTGAGACATATGCTCGAACTACGACGATTTTGATCCATGAGTGGATTCCAATCCCGCAATGATTGGTACGTAGTGCAACTTCAGTGCTCAAACCTACCATGTACAAATGATATATTGGTCCTAAATAAAAATGGTTAATGTGTATATGTGCAACTTATGTGATTTTCTTTCTTTTAATAGCCATGATTACTTAAAAATGGAAAATAACGCATTTAGTAAGAGCCTGTTCTTTAGAACGGAAGAGGAGACGAGTTCCAGACGTTCGCACCTCTTAACCTAAACCCCGAACCCTATCTCATGGTATGAAAGACCAATTTTCAAAAAAGCCTTATCCATATGAAGTCATCATCGTTTTAAATGATTTTTCTTGAAATTGATTTTAAAACGATTTTTAAATAAATATGTCCCTATTCAGATATAGGGTGGCAACTTTCAAGTTTTCTAAAACTCATAGTCCAATGAGAGACTTCGTGGGATTCAGACCGTTAATTAAGACAGTCAAAAATCGAATACCACAGGCTGGCGACTTCACTGGGGAAAGAAGAGGTTTAAACCTGAGCAATGCGATATTTTCCATATGTATATATAATAAAAAGTTAATCATGGCTATTCCCAATCTAATTTTTGTATATAGCATGCTTATGTGAAAATTACGTGTGCTTGGTAGTTTATCTATCCATACACGTGCACTCCTTTTAACCATTTTCTTATTAGGTCTGATACCTCTGTCTATTGGCAAGGGTCGGAATTTTAGAATGACAAATTAATGAATTAAGGGCGTAAAACCTGCATCCGCGAGCTATTGCAACCGGCTCTGTCAGGAGCGTCCACCCTCGATGGACACAATGGAAGTGACTCGAGACCACTTTAACATAATCTCTCCTTAAATGAATCACTGACAGGCTAAAGTCATATCACCTAATCAAAAGTAATCCTAAAGTCCTCTAACAAATAGTAGTCAGGGAAGTAGGGTCGAATCCACAGGGAAACAGTGTTCTTTTCCTAATTGTCGATCAAATATAGATTATAGGGAACGAGTGTTTGGTTGTAATTATACTAAACTAGACAATAACTATATCAAGAATATCAATAAAATAAAGTCTAGGGCGTAGGTTCACCAATGAATAATATTCCAGGATGAAACACAATAATCAATAATGAATAACGCAGTCATACAGGTTGATTTCCTCTCTCGAGTCGAAATTAACCATAAAATGATATTAACAGGCTCTCGCAATTTATTAATACCAATTCTACCTATTTAAACTAGCCTTAATATCAAGTTTATACCTCTCGGCGCATAACCTAATATTGCAATACTATAACAATCAAATCTGGCCAAATCGGATTGAATAGAGATAATACATTCAATAGGAATCAACATACATCATCAAAAATCAATACTTTATAAACATCCCTTCATAAATATTCATGGATCCCCTTTTAACCCAAGAAATAAACTACTCAATCATAATTAAAGGAAACATATTCATGATGAAACAAATAAACATGGTGAATCAATAATCAAAGATTGAATAAGAATAACAAGAGAAGAGAAGAAATACCAATGTAGAACAATCTTGAGAAATCCCAACTTCTATTGAAAATCCAATGTAAAAATGGCCAAGAGTAATTCTAGGGTTCGTGAGTAATTAAAATGTGCTTAGGAAAACTAAAGCTGAAACTATAATGTAAAAACGTCCTTTTTCAACCCTAAAAGGATAAGTATTTATATGAAAATAAGAGTCAGCGCAAAACGCGCTTAAAAACTCATAAAAATCGCCCCGCCAGGGCTGCCGGGGCGGACCCCGCCCGGGCTGCCGGGGCGGACCCCGCCCGGTCGGGCGGTTGACAGGTCAAAACCCGTAGAAAAGTAAAACAGTGATCCACCCGGCCGGGCAAGATCCCGCCCGACCGGGCCCGCAAGAAATACCAAAACTGCTCATTTTCAAAACTTCATAACTTTCTTGTCTCTCGTTGAAATTTAGCTTGTGACCAGTCATTGGAAAGCTCTTCAAGTCTACTTTCCAACCCAATTGGAATCAATCCATTATCATTTGTGTATCAAAAGTTATGAGTAAAAGAGTGTACAAGACTCAGTTTTGGCACTTCTTTCAGCAATCCTTTGCTTCATTCTATCCCAAATTCGTCCCCGAGAGATGCTTTGTGATCCTCATTTAATCTACCTTCTTTATTCATGTTTTCTTAACTCAAGCTTAGCCAACCATAGTCTATTTGCATTAATATCACCTAAAATTCATCAAAACAAGCAAACGAAGAGCAGTATAGCCAAACTTGAGTAAATCATGCAAATATGCACCTAAATGCTCTCATTTGAAATAGAAATGCAACCTAAATGAACCTAAAATCTATGTATAAATATGACTCATCAAACTCCTCCAAGCTAAACCATTGCTTGTCCTCAAGCAAAAAGATATAGACATTGGAGAAGAAAACACCTACAATATGAGACTACAATAGAGCCAAACACTCAACTGAAACCAAGAGAGATATAGCCACTACACAAAATAAGCATCGAAACAATATCGAACAAAGTCGCATAGCATATCATGTATCGCAATCGACTCTCCAAACATACCACAAACCATCTCCCCCATGCTTGATTTAACTAAACCTGACAGACCTCACTATGGTCATGTGCACTCAAATCTCTCATGTGTTTAAGGGATAATAAATAACACTCAACCTAAATCAAGTCGACTCAGATGAAGCATATAGTCTTTAACTTTGACCCTTTGACTCACTTTCTATGAAATAATATAACACATAAAGATCAAGAGGACTTTAAAGGGTAGTAATGAGGCTGCGGTTAAAGGTATGGAAAATAATATAGAAATTGTGGTGGAAAAACCAAGAAAGGGGAGCATCATGTAATTGAAAACATGACCAAAAAAAAGGTCATAACAACTCCACGCAACAACCAACAATCTCCAAATATAACCAATACTTTTTTTCATTCAAGAAATTCAAAAGTAACCCTTTTTCTTTCACTTTATTCATAACTCTTTTTTTCACTTTTTTTTTTTCATTTTTCACAAACTTTCTTTTGATTTCTTTTTGTTTATTTTTTTTCAAACTTTCAATTCAATTTCCAAGCTCACTAAACATATTTTCCATCCAACTACACCACAAATCGAGCTTTATCATTCAATACAACCAAACCAAAACTAATACTCGCTCCCCCCAAGCAAGGCTTGGGACAAGAATCAAATGAGGTCAAAGGTTTATAATGTAGATATCAATTTAACAATGTCAGAAAGGCTCAATGGGGATAGAGAAAGGATAATATGAAAACAATAATAACTTTGGAGCTAAGATCACGAAAAAAAATATGCCTCAATCATATCAAAATGTCTACACTATCAAACATCAAAGAGTACCAAGTCAAAATCAAGATCAATCCGACAACTGAGGAATTAATCACACATGAAAGAACAGAACTGACACGATACGTCAGTTCATAGGCACAAAAGCTCACTTGGGTTAAGGTGTCTGCACAGTAAAGTTAAATCCAGCCAGAGAGAGATCAAATAATCTTACCACAAACACTCAATTGCAAAACAATCGTGCTATGAAGAATCATGAACAAGATGAATGACGCTTAGGAAGTGTAGTGAAATATCAACAAGGTTCTCAAAAAGTGCTAGCAATAGTCTCATAGATGCAAACTAACATGATATGAAATCTAAAAAAAAAAATTCTAATGCAACTAAGAAAACAGTACATTTTTTTTTCGTTACATGTAAACTCCCGCCCCTAATGAGCGGTACAAACCATGTAACAATCCTACTAAAGCAATAAATCTAAACTAGTATGCAACTAACATGCACAAAGTGACATCCTTCCCCAAGCCGAACTTCACATTGTCCTCAATGTGAACACTGAGAAGAACAACGAAGAAAAAAAAAAGGGAAGGGTACAACTCACAGAAAAGGCGGATAATGAACATAGAGTGTGCCAAACAGTATTGACATTTCCACCACAACCAAAAGCACGTCACTTCAACCTCAATCAGAAGAATCCAATGCCTTGAGTAACTTATCAAATGCTCCTGCAAACATGTCACTAAAAACAAGATATGGCTTGATTGCAAGCACACCTATCTTCACAAACATAATGTCAACAGGAACAAAATAAAACTGAAGACAAGAAGAATCAAAAGAAAATGGAGAAAAGGAAGACAAAGTATAACTTTCCTGTATCTGTTGAGTAGACACCAGAGATCTCAAGGAAAGAATATCAACAATGTCATTTTGGCCAAATGTATCTTTTAATGGTGGCCCTTTTAGAAAATATGAGGGAAATAAAATAGGATGGGAAGAAACAAGATCAAGCCTTCTTGAAAATGGAATATGGGGACAAGAAATTATAGGTTCAACCTCTATAGTTTCACTTACAATGTCACCACCCTCTAAAATAGGCTCATTAACAAAGTGGTTTGTAACTAAGAGTTTCTCCTCCACCAAAACATTCATCCTATCCATATTTTTCTCATCCTCATCATTCCTTTCGATATCGGGAGTCATATTATCACCATTCTCCACTAACATGACATTCTCAAGACAATCATCATCATCATAGGAAAACATATTTTGTGCTCTGATTTGTTGGATGCTTGGTAATTGATTAACCATCAACTGCTGTTGGTCACACAATTGCTTATGGCTAGCTCTGAATGCTTTGTCAGACTCATTCAATTCTTTCATTAAATCAAGACGATCTGTAATACACTGTGATGATTGTTGTTGAGGATAGTTATGCAAGTCCAATTGGGGAGGGGAGTTCCAATTATGCACATAAGACTCATAGGGAGCATATGGTAATCCATTGTAATCTAAGTTAGAATTGGAAGAATATTGATTATCATAAGATGCACAAACATTAGAATTCGAATAATCAAAAGATGCATCATAATAAGGCACTTGACCATCCCAACAATTATAACCATATTGTCCCTAACAATCAGTAAAATTTGCTCCATAATGGTGATTCCACTCCATTATAACACGATCGAGAGGAGATTTAAACCAAAAAATATATATATATATATATATATATATATATATATATATATATATATATATATATATATATATATATATATATATATATATATATATACAATTCTAGGGAACACATGTTCCTTCGAATGGGGGTTAGTATAGACAAGGAATAATCAAGACTCTAAGACAATTAAAAATTAAACAAAATTGTTTTTCCCCGGCAACAGCGCCAAATTTTGACAGGCTAAAGTCGTATCACCTAATCAAAAGTAATCCTAAAGTCCTCTAACAAATAGTAGTCAGGGAAGTAGGGTCGAATCCACAGGGAAACAGTGTTCTTTTCCTAATTGTCGATCAAATATAGATTATAGCGAACGAGTGTTTGGTTGTAATTATACTAAACTAGACAATAACTATATCAAGAATATTAATAAAATAAAGTCTAGGGCGTAGGTTCACCAATGAACAATATTCCAGGATGAAACACAATAATCAATAATAAATAACGCAGTCAAACAGGTTGATTTCCTCTCTCGAGTCGAAATTAACCATAAAATGATATTAACAGGCTCTCGCAATTTATTAATACCAATTCTACCTATTGAAACTAGCCTTAATATCAAGTTTATACCTCTCGACGCATAACCTAATATTGCAATACTATAACAATCAAATCTGGCCAAATCGGATTGAATAGAGATAATACATTCAATAGGAATATCAACATACATCATCAAAAATCAATACTTTATAAACATCCCTTCATAAATATTCATGGATCCCCTTAACCCTAGAAATAAACTACTCAATCATAATTAAAGGAAACATATTCATGATGAAACAAATAAACATGGTGAATCAATAATCAAAGATTGAATAAGAATAACAAGAGAAGAGAAGAAATACCAATGTAGAACAATCTTGAGAAATCCCAACTTCTATTGAAAATCCAATGTAAAAATGGCCAATAGTAATTCTAGGGTTCTTGAGTAATTAAAATGTGCTTAGGAAAACTAAAGCTGAAACTATAATGTAAAAACGTCCTTTTTCAACCCTAAAAGGATAAGTATTTATATGAAAATAAGAGTCAGCGCAAAACGCGCTTAAAAACTCATAACAATCGCCCCGCCCGGGTTGCCGGGGCGGACCCCGCCCGGTCGGGCGGTTGACTGGTCAAAACCCGTAGAAAAGCAAAACAGTGATCCGCCCGGCCGGGCAAGATCCCGCCTGGCCGGGCCCGTAAGAAATACCACAATTGCTCATTTTCAAAACTTTATAACTTTCTTGTCTCTCGTCGAAATTCAGCTTGTGACCAGTCATTGTAAAACTCTTCAAGTCTATTTTCCAACCCAATTGGAATCAATCCATTATCATTTGTGAATCAAAAGTTATGAGTAAAAGAGTGTACAAGACTCAGTTTTGGCACTTCTTTCAGCAATCCTTTGCTTCATTCTATCCCAAATTCGTCCCCGAGAGATGCTTTGTGATCCTCATGCAATCTACCTTCTTTATTCATGTTTGCTTAACTCAAGCTTAGCCAACCATAGTCTATTTGCATTAATATCACCTGAAATTCATCAAACCAAGCAAACGAAGAGCAGTATAGCCAAACTTGAGTAAATCATGCAAATATGCACCTAAATGCTCTCATTTGAAATAGAAATGCAACCTAAATGAACCTAAAATCTATGTATAAATATGACTCATCAATCACCTTTTAGTTGACTTCTAGGACACAAGGATCAATGCACAAATGTCCTTCATTTATTTCAGTTATTGAATAATGTGGAAAAAACTTTCAAAAAATTCCTCAGTTCGTTTTCATTCGGTCAATATTTCGGTAATCATTAAGTATAGCTGAATTGCTGCTGAAATGATTATTGAAATATTAAGAGTATTTTTGTTTATTTATCACAAGAGTCATGTAGAAAACAAATGTGTGTGCTCACCCATTTTAAAAAAAAAATCACATTTACTTCATAATTCTTTTTCAAAAACAAAATTGATTTTTAAAAGAAAAAAAAAGTCCTGTTTTGAAAACATAATCCCAAAATAAAACAAAAAAACTGAAAAAATGAAAAATGAAAAATGAAAAGGAGTCATAATCACGAGTTCAAAAACGTGTCATGTTTAGGAATTAGAATGTAATTAAAACGTGGTTTAAAAACACGAAAAGTCTAGTCTAAAAAAGAAGAAAAAATGTGTGTCAAAAGGGATAATTGTTCTAAAAAAAAGAAAAAGATAAAGAAAAAATTTGTGTCAAAAGGGATAATTGTTCTAAAAAAAAGAAAAAGATAAAGAAAAAATTGTGTCAAAAGGGATAATTGTTTTCGAAAAAAGGGGGATTCTTCCATTTCCTGCTAAAAAAAATCATATAAAGAAAAATTCACCAATCATTGACTAACATTGTTAGTGTGTACATTTCAGGTACTTTAGTCTAATCATAAGAGGGGGAACAGACGTATTCAAACAGGAGTATACATGGTCTGGCGCTTAGCAAACTGAACTCGGAAAAAGGTTGAGAAGAACCCGAGTACATCATATTAGTCTAATCCTAAGAGGTGGAACAGACGTATTCAAACAGGAGAATACATGGCCTGGCGCCCGGCAAATTGAAAACTGAAAAGTTTAAGAAGTACCTGAATCATTTAATTGTTTTATTGTATTTTGTAGGTAGAGCTACGTGCGGCTTGATCCCCTAAAAAAACAAAAAATCTAATGTTGTATGCATCTATCTTAGTTTCTCTACTATGTAATGTACTAAAAGGGGTACGTAGGCAACTCATTTTCCGAGTGCAGCTGCAAAAACAAAAAAAAAGGAAAATTATGTAAAATTCCATATATTAGAACTACGTTGGGCTTGATTCTCCATTAAAAAAAAATCAATTATCACCGGAAAAAAACTTCCCCAAATCCAAATACACTTATGGAGATACGTAGGCAACCTTCGGGTGCGGCCCCTTTTGCATTTAATATCTTCTTTTGTGGTTTCAGCACTTAGAAGCAATCAATAGATGCAAGTCACTACAAAGAAGAACGATATATGGGGCATTATAATTTGCCAAAATGAGGACACAGGCCTCGTTATACCTCTTTTCTCTTATTTCTATAGTAGCAGGAAATGGAAGGATATTATCAAATTGATTTTGAAAAATATTTGTGGATTATCCCAAAACAAATGAGTCCAAGAGTGGCAGTTTAAAATGTAAATAAAAGGTCCAAGTCTAAAAAAAAGAATAACAAGTCAAAGAAACCCAATGAAAAATCCAAAACAAATGATAAAGTCAAGGTCTTACACCTTTTAATAAATGATACTAACTGAAATTGGGGTAAAAAAAAAAAAGAGAAAATTTTCAAAGATATCATTTCTTTCATTCCCTGCAAAAAAAATAAAATAAATAATATATATATATATATATATATATATATATATATATATATATATATATATATATATATATATAAAAGAAAAGAAACAAAGTCTGGACAAACTTCTGTATTAACTTTTCATCTCATTTCACAGGAACTCTGTGTGGGCCCGCTCAGGATCTAGGCTGATTCGCCGAAGTTCTGACCATAGTGAACGTTCTCTGTCAGTAATATTGTCATCCTTGTCTACACCAGCTGTATTCTCTGCTACACGTCTCAACAACATGTCTGAAATTCAGAACAACGAGCACCAACAGAACTTTACCCCTCCACCTGATCCAATGACTGAGCTCCGAGGACTTGTCCAGACCATGCTTGACCGACAGAATAATATTGAGCAAACTGTGTTAGGCATAATGCGCCAAAGCGCCCAGATGCCTCCTCCTCCTCCTCTTCCAGAGTCGGAAGTAGCTTCGCCTTTTCATCTTGAGCCTCTGAACAATGAGAGAGAAATTCCCACTAAACTCGAGGAAGAAGTAGTCAAACTTAAAGAAGTATTAAAAGGCATGACTAAGGCTGAACCATGGATGGATATTCATGGATTAACTCTTTTCCCAAAGGCACGGTTACCCCATGGTTTCAAAATGCCTAATTTGACAAGGTTTGATGGGACCGGGAGCCCCACCAATTTCCTGAAAATGTATGTAGGGGAAATGAGTCCCTGGGGAGTGGAAGAATCCTTGATGGCCCAATTATTTCAACAATACTTAGATGGTGCTGCAGCACATTGGTTCCTCAACCTTGAAAATGCAAAGAAATCCACTTGGGCTGACATAGTCAGAGAGTTCTCAAACCAATACAAGTATAATGAAGAAATTAATGTTACTAGAAGGGATCTAGAGACCACTTCTCAAAACCTCAATGAGACATTTTCTTCATTCATCACTCGATGGAGAAACAAGGCTTCCAAAATGATGAGTAGGCCTAATGAAGAGGAACAGCTGCAAATGGTTGTGAAAAAACCTTCTTCCTGTCTATCAGAAGCATATGGCATACCAGTATTTCCCGACTTTTAAAGCCTTGATTGCTACGGGAACTTTATTTGAGGATGCTGTGAAAAGGGGAGACATCAAGAAAGATGAACCTATTGGCGGCGCTACTTATAATGCGAAATTTGGGAATAACAAAAGAGCCCCAAACAATGATTCAACAGCTCCTAAGACAACTAATGCGATCCATGCCATTGGTGCATCGTCTGCATTCCAGTTGCGACCACAAAGGAACTTTACTCCTTTGAACATGACTTATTCCCAAGCTCTCTCCAAGTTAAAAAAGGCCAATCTCATTCAACCCTTGAATCCACGCCCACCTCCTAAAAATCCTTACCTTGGTTATGACCCAAATCAAAACTGTGAATATCATCAAAGTCCGGGGCATAATACTGAAAACTGCACGGCTCTAAAGCATCAAATTCAAAACCTTGTGGATGATGGAAAACTTTCTCTGGGATCCATCTCCAATAAACCAAATGACTCTCAGCCTAACATCACAAAAAATCCCCTTCAGCATACCGTTATGCCGTTATGCCTTTTGGATTAAAAAACACTGGGGCCACCTATCAAAGAACTGCAACTACCCTTCTCCATGACATGATGCATAAAGAGGTAGAAGTTTACGTAGATGACATGATAGTCAAGTCTAAAGATAGAGAGGGACACCATACCGCCCTTGAGAAGTTCTTCATGAGACTTCGCAAATACAACATGAGACTTAATCCACAAAAATGCGCCTTTGGGGTCACTTCCGGGAAACTCCTTGGTTATGTCATCAGTTCTAGAGGGATTGAAATTGACCCTACTAAAATAACAGCCATCATGACCATGCCTCCACCAAAGAATGAAAAACAAATAAGGGGTTTCTTAGGAAAAATTCAGTACATCAGTAGGTTCATCTTTAAACTATCCATGGTGTGTGAGCCCATCTTTAAAAAGCTTAAGAAAAGTGTTGCCGCCGAATGGGATGAGGACTGCCAAAAAGCCTTTGACAAAATCAAAGAATATTTATCCAACCCACCTGTCTTAGCACCTGCCTTGCCAGACATACCTTTAAGGCTTTATTTGACTGTGACTAGGACCGCGGTTGGGGCCATGTTAGCACAAGAGGTTAATGGGAAAGAGTGTGCCATTTATTACCTTAGTAAGAAGCTCTTAAATTACGAATCCCGTTACACTCCCTTAGAAAAGCTTTGCCTTGCACTAGTCTAGGCCACTAAGAAGCTTAGGCATCATATGCTTACTCACACAATCCATATAGTGTCGCGACTAGACCCTCAAAAGCCAACCCTTAATGGTAGACTCTCCCGCTGGGTAGTAATGTTGGCCGAATTTGACTTAAAATTTATCCCTCATAAATCCATCAAAGGCAACGCTGTTTCCGACTTCTTAGCGGATTTCCCTGTAGATGAATTTCGTGAAGAATATGAATTTCCTGATGAAGACCTTCTCATGACGGAAGATGAAAGTTGGGCACTATA
Source organism: Beta corolliflora (assembly GCA_947648045.1). NCBI lineage: Eukaryota > Viridiplantae > Streptophyta > Magnoliopsida > Caryophyllales > Amaranthaceae > Beta > Beta corolliflora. Next base: position 102,661 of record CANSZD010002910.1, read on the forward strand.
CTTCGATGGTGCGTCCAACCAAAAGGGATGTGGCGTCGGGGTACTCCTGGTACCACCGGAAGGCGAACACACTCCTCTTTCTGTTAAACTCGACTTCGATGTTACTAATAATGCAGCCGAGTACGAAGCATGTATCATAGGGCTCCAGGCCGCAGTGTCCCTCGACATCAAGAAACTAAGAGTATATGGTGATTCATCTTTGATCATTAATCAAATCTCTAAAAGATGGAAAGTTAGAAATGAAAGCCTCTTGCAATACCAAACTCATCTAGAAACCATTGCTGAACAAATCCCTGAAATACAATATACATACCTTCCACGAGAAGAAAACCAATTTGCTGACGCTTTGGCCCGCTTAGCCTCTATGATTAGAATTCCTCGCAACATGCCAGAAATGCCCCTTATCATTGAAAGACGGCAAGAGCCTGCTTATGTTCATGCCTTAGACACTGAGCCAGATCCTATTCCTTCTAAACCCTGGATTATTGATATTCTCAACTATTTAACAAAAACAGAATACCCACCTGGAGCTTCAACAAGAGCCCAGCGTGCCTTAAGGCTCTTGGCCTCCCAATATGTCGAGTATAACGGGACACTGTACAAAAGAACACCACAAGGCGTGCACCTGCTCTGTATTGATAAACCTGATACCACAACGGTCATGGATCAAGTCCATAGTGGAATTTATGGCACGCACATGAACGGCCGCATGTTAGCTCAAAAGATCATTCGCTTAGGCTATTACTGGACCACAATGGAGAAAGACTGTTACCTTTATGCCAAAACCTGTCCAAAATGCCAATTATGCGCTAACCTACAGCATGTCCCACCTTCCTTGTTATATACCTTCACTTCACCTTGGCCATTCTCAACTTGGGGTATTGACATTATTGGTAAAATAACACCACCTGGTACTGGGGGGCATGAATTCATCCTTATGGCCATAGATTACTTCACTAAATGGGTAGAAGCCGCATCCTATGCTAAATTGACAGCCAAACACGTCGCTGACTTTTTAGAAAAGACCATAATTTGCCGCTATGGGGTACCCCACGAGATCACCAGTGACCAAGGTACCCACTTCCAGGCTGAATGTGAGCAAGTCCTTGAAAAATATAGCATCAAACACCATCGTTCTTCCCCATATAGACCCCAGGCCAACGGTGCTGTGGAGGCTACTAACAAAAATATCAAGGTTATTATCCAGAATATGACCGAAAATTATAAAGATTGGCCCGATAAGCTACACTTTACCTTGTGGGGATACCGCACTTCTATCCGAACATCTACCGGAGCTATACCTTATTCTCTTATCTATGGCATAGAAGTTGTTCAACCTGTTGAATTAGAAATACCATCCCTACGCATTTTCCTAGAAAGTCAAATTCCTGAAGCTGACTGGGTCAAAGCTAGGTTCGAAGAGCTCATCTTACTCGATGAACGAAGATTAGCTGCCTTGCATCATGTGCAAGTTTATCAAAATCATATTGCGAGATCTTTCAATAAGAAGGTCAAACCCCGAAATATTAAAGAGGGAGACTTAGTGCTCAAAGCATGAAGGAAAAATGTGTTAGATCCTCGAGGTAAATTCAGACCTACTTGGGCCGGTCCATACATTGTCAAAACAATCCTATCTAGAGGAGCAGCTCAACTCATTGACATGGACGGCACTGAATTTCATAATCTAACCAATCTTGATCAACTCAAGAAATTTTATGTGTAAAACACAACCAATTCTTTGATGGGTAGCAGTTATCCAATTTTTTAGCATGAACTACGTGCGGCCTGATTCCTATTTGGATACGTAGGCAACCTTATACAAGGTTCGGCCCCTTCATTAATCAAAACCTCCTGCGGTTCATACGAGTTTACAGCAACAAAAAAATAAAAAATAATAGTATTTTATAATGGTTAATTGTGCCAGACGCAACAACGCTGCGCCTAACGCAGAGCAGTGCGCCAGACGCACCCATTTGCGTCTAGCGCACTAACCTGGTTCGAACATTCTTCCGGCATTCGCTAAGATGCTTAAATACGATATTATATTTTGCGATATATTTAGACTCACTTCGGTTTAAATAAAAATACACTTTGTTTTTATTAAAATTGCTGAATGAAAATAAAACATGAAACATAAGTTATGACTACACTATAAAATAACTATGTGGCATGCAAGCCTTATTGAAAGCTATAAATCAACATAAAAAAAAATAATAACATTGTTGCAATCAGTCCTTCTTTTCCTTCCCCTTCTCAGCCGACTCTCCCTTAGTAGAAGTTTCTCCCTTTTCCATCTGTAGTTTTGGTCTAGGTGCTTTCCTCTTTTCCCAATACACCATAGGTTCCTTCCCTTTGCCTGTAGGAGTGTCTGTCGGTTGAGTCGCCCTTCCTGTGTCAGCCCTTTCCCTGATTACTACGCCCCCTAAGCGTAGTCTTCTCTTTGTCAGTGGCATCCGTGGCCCAAGTCGTTCCCGCGTTGGTGCTACCTTTGGCCCTAAACGTTTCTTCACAGAGGAAGTTTTAGTAACAGGCTTCTGGCTACTCTTCCCTACATATGAGTGTCCAACTGGTCTCTTGCCCCTGTTATCCAAAGTCTCAAATGTTTTCCCCACAGTTCGGGGAGTAAATTTTCGCTTCTTAGTCACTTCGGCGGATTCCTTCACCCTCATTTCTTTCCTCGCAGCAGGGTCTCTAGTCAGCATCCATACGATATAACTCATAGACACCTTCTCATATTCTATTCTTTCCTGGGTATACCAAAGTGGGCGCTCTCCCCAATACCTATCCCACTTCCTAATCCCACTCCAGGTCAGGCCATATATTTTGGGAGCAATAGTGTCTTCAGCAGGGATTACTTGGCGGTACCCATATTGCCTCAAAACCCTTAAAGGAAAATAAAAGGTCATGGTATACAGACTACACAACCTCACATAGGGTGAATCATCACGAATACCTACCATGGACCCAATCCTCCACCATGGCACTACCCATCTGACGCTCAGCTCATCATCCCCGAAGAAAAGGGTCCAGTTTTCAAAGGATTTCTTGGTGAATATTTTCTTCCTGCCAATGAAACCCTTCTTATTATATCTCTCCATATTCTCGGGAGGATCAATCAACCTCAAATGTTCCATAAGCCAGATCTGCATCAGCAAATAAAATATATATTATTATTGCTTCCTTACGAGTAATAATACATATACACTATTTCATTATTGCTTCTCAAAGAGTAATAATACGCGTACAATCTCTATTGCTTCATGACGAGTGATGATAAATACAATCTCATATTGCTTCTCAAAGAGTAATAATACGCCTACAATTTGGCGACTTCACTTGGGACACACAAAGAAAAATAAAATAATATTAAACTCGTAATACTGAAATAACGTACATATTCGCCTATTTATAACGGCTTCACATCTCAACTCTAAACGGATTCGGATTTACCGTTCCAGACGGAAAACACGTTACACGCTTAATTTGCGCCTAGCGCAAAACAGTGCGCAAAACGCTGCCATAAACCTGCGCCCAGCGCACGATACAGCGCCAGACGCCAAGGCTGCGACGCGCGCCGCAAACATGCGCTCAGCGCACAACTTCGATTCACATGTGACGACTCGGATTCTGATCTCTCACAGGATTTCGGGCCACTCCCCCTCTACTTTGGATAAAAAACTGTTTTTACTTAATGTCCACGTTTTTGGTCCATTTTTGTAAACCCACCCGCCCAAACCCTCTTCGCTCTCCTATTTTCTTTTTTTTGTTGGGAGAAGGTCGGCTACGCTCCATTCAAATTTGCTTTAAACTGAGTCAGTCGCATTGCATTTATACATGGCATTTTAGAATAAGAGTCATTGCTAACAAAATCTCACTAACAAACATGGAAAAGAAACAACACCAATGATCATATAATGCTTGAACAAAAGACGCAATACATATCAACATACAAGATATACATCGTAACAAAAGTGCAGGCCGCCACAGGTACACAAGAGTAAAGTAATGCAGACATCTAAGAGGAATGAGGATCATGTTCCCTCGAAGAGGAGTCCTCCGGTTCTTCAACCCGGACTCCGCTCGACTCGCCCGCGTGATAGCCAATCCCAGACTGCATGAAAGGAGTCATAGGCGGAGTCGGCCGCATGGGAGACAGCTGCTGCATCCCCAACATCTGCTGTTGCATCTGCAACAACTGCATCTGCTGCATCTGCTGCATCTGTTGCATCCGCATATGCTCCATCCACATCGGAGAAGGTCCAGGGCATGGATCGGGCCTGGCGCCCCCCTTAAAGTCCAAAATGCCGACGCCGAACTGCCCAGTAAACGGGCTCATCGGAGGCCTCTCAGATGTCGACTCTCGGGGAGTATGACCCGAAAGCCTAGACTGGGTCGATACCCTCACCTCGGGACGAGGCCCACTCTCCTGAGGACGACGCTGCACAAAATGTCACAAAGCATTAGCAAAACGAATGCAACAAAAAAATACAACCAAAGCACAATATGTCAGTCTACCTGGCTATGCGCGTCGCTGCGGCGACAGGACATGCTCCTCTTCAGCTTGGCCATCCCATGCTTCAGCGAGTCAACCACTCGGAGAATCTGAACGACGGTCTCCCGAGGAACCTGGAAATAAACAGTACATAAGTCACTACAAGCAAGATGAATAATGAAAGTTCCTGACTTACAAGACTTACCGAGCTCACATGGGTCTGCATAGCACAAACACCGTGCTGCTCTGCCTCTGGGGCAACATCAATCATCTCCTCAACAAGCCCGGAATCTCCAGTATACCGGATTCTCGGATCCGGAACGAAAGAGATGCGAGCCGCGAAGAACCTCCCCGGCAAAAGCAAAAAAGCAAGAACATTCAATACCTTGATCCTGTCAAAGTAAACAAAAAACAAGCAAACTCAATGTACATACCTCGTTGAACTTGACAGGAGGGGCCAAGCGAGGCAAAAGGACAGCTTGGTAATCACGATCACGAAAAACAAAGTCGTGATAGCTCACCCGAAGTGTCGCCCCTCCCTCGATAGCCTGAACAAGAGCAACCATGTCCATCATAGTGACAGGGGGGTCATGAGGCACCAGTAATAGCCTCGTCCCGTCGTGCTGACAGGTCAACCTCTCACCCAGATACCACACAGGGTATGACTCTCCGTAAAAAATGACCCTCTCACGAGTCAGAGTGCAGGCCCTATGAGCCCAAGCCGGCATCTCCGGAAACGACGCCCAAGGATAAGAGGTAACCTGAAGAGCAAAGAAAAGTTAACATCTGCTACATACACCCAAGGGACAAGATTGATTCACTACGATTACCTTGTCGTCCTTGACTCGCCGGATAGCCTTCCGGACACTCTCCACAGCACCATATCGCGTCATCCCGCGCTCCGCCCATGACAAGCCAGCAGGAAATGTAGGGTCACGAACCCTTTCCGGGGCCAATCCTGGAAAATACTCATAAAACCAAATTTGTAACAATAAGATCACCTTAGTACTGATCAAGATAACGAGACAAAAGATGGACGATGTGTACAGTCATACCTCCAGAAGCCTCCATGGACCAAATAGGGAGACTGGCCCACCATAACTTAACTGCCTGCAAGCAGTATGCATGCAGTACAAGAGACTGCAATAGCCCAGCTCGGCCCAGTCACAGGTCGACACCTGAGACAACTCACTGAAGGGCTGCAGATATCGCGTCGAGACGTGCGATCCCCTGTCAGTGCGCAACAGGCCACAGACGGCTAACCACAGCAGAATGCATACCTTCCACTCCTCAGTAGTCCCCTGAAGGGTGAGTCCTCTAGCCACTTTAGACCGGGGAGCGTAAGATGCATCTGGAGGAAGCATATCGGCAACCGGGCCGATCAAACCTCGAACCACCGCCGACTTGAACGGCAATGAATCACCAATCGGCACCCGGACACCTGTAAAAGACAAGCCGAAAATCAAGGAAAAATCCAGCGGAGTGATGGTAAACTCCCCACGACGCATGTGAAAGGAGTTGGTAGTATCCCACCACCACTCCAACAAGCCTCGGACGACAATCTGGGAGGAATGAACCTCTCCCATACTCTCATAAACATCAAGAAAAGAGGCTAGACCACTCTGCTCGATGAGGACCTTTCGGACCTTCCTGAGCCAGGCAAAGTCAAAAGTCCCAAAATGACGAGTATTACCCTCGTCCTGCAAATGTAAGAACAATCAATAAAATGCCTAGGCTATCGTATAAAATGAAGTCGACGTAACGCAGAATACTTACGACACCTGATAGCGGGCGATGTGAAATATGATGCTCCGGGTCAAAGTACAGCTGGTCGGGAATCCACCCCACGGCCTTCCACACCCTCCTAGATCCTGAAGCTGCCCTACCATCGTCCTTCCCTCCCGAATCTTCCGATGACATGCTAATCGGATTGAGCATCACAAATGAAGCTAAGAATCAAAAAAAGAGTTCCCGACTCTAAATTACCAGATTTCATGAATCGGTAAATCCTAAAAACCGCTTCAAAGCATCACCACTACATGAGATTCCCAGAATCCATTTCACACATCAAAATAGATTCATTGCCTAAAACATGATTTCTACCAGCGGAATCATCACACATTCAAAGTTCCCTATGCATGTTTCGAGGTTCCAAACTTAGAAGCTACGCCAATCTTGATTCTGAGATTCGTGATCCAAGAATCATCACACATTCAAAGTTCCCTAAGCATGTTTCTAGGTTCCAAACTTAGAAGCTACGCTAATCTCGATTATGAGATTCATGATTCAAGAATCATCACATTCAAAGTTCCCTAAACATATTTCTAAGGTCCGGATTTAGAAATTACATCAAGTAATGAACAAACTCACATGAAACGAGTATCAAACTCGTGAAGAACAATAAAAATGCCCGGAAAACTCGCCGAAAACTCACCGGAAACTCGCCGGAAGCTCGCCGGAGCTCGTCGAAAACCGCCGAAGTACACCGAAAACCCGCCGGCAAATGTAACCCGAACTCGCCAGAAATGGTGCACTTCGCCTAACCAAAAGCCGGCCGCCCGAAGAAAAAAAAAAGGCGGGTCAAATCACCCGAAATAAAAAAAAAAAAAAAAAAAGAGGGGGGTAAAAAATGAAACAAAACCGAAAAAGCAAGAAGTGCCTGAATTACCGGAAAACCGCCAGGAAATTCGCCGGAAAACATTGCGCATCACAATCCAACGAACTTTCAAATCGACCACCACGACTGCCTTGGAATAGGACAAACATTCCGCAACAACTGCCTTGGAATAGGACAAACATTCCGCAGCAATTGTCTTGGAAGAGGACAAACATTCCACAACGATTGCCTTGGAATAGGACAAATATTCCGCAACAATTGCCTTGGAAGAGGACAAACATTCCAATTGCCTTGGAAGAGGACAAACATTCCGCAACAATTGCCTTGGAAGAGGACAAACATTCCACAACGATTGCCTTGGAATAGGACAAACATTCCGCAACGATTGCCTTGGAATAGGACAAACATTCCGCAACAACTGCCTTGGAATAGGACAAACATTGCGCAACAATTGTCTTGGAAGAGGACAAACATTCCACCACGATTGCCTTGGAAGAGGACAAATATTCCACAACAATTGCCTTGGAAGAGGACAAACATTCCGCAGCAATTGCCTAGGAGGAGGCCAAAAATTTTGACATGAGCCGAATCATAATAGCTCATGATTCCTTTTACCATATGTCATTTCATTTTTGCACCCATGTTTGTTCCTAAAACTTTCGTTGGTTTTGCAGGTACCGGCGCAAAAGAGTGATTTTGGATTGCAGAGCGTTCGGAATAATTCTCCGTCCCGACACGTGTACTTTGACTTTCGGTTTTATAAACCTCAGACAAAGTGGGGGCTTCTGTAGACGCATAATCGTGTCTCCCCATTTGATGGTCCAATGATGAAATATACCGCGGTCTTAGTTGGCACGGCCCAATGGAGGAGCAGTCTGAATAACCAGGCAATGTGTGTTTTGAAATAATATTATAAAAGCCCAATTAATCATTCATGATGATTAATTGTAAATTCAACCCATAAAATGTTTTTAAATCCATTTTAAAAGCCCAATTTAATATTTACTATTTTAATAAATATTTTCCTAATATTTATTGTTTTGATAAATATTTTCTTATTGTTTATTGTTTTGATAAATATTTTCCTAAAAGCTTTTATTATTATCCTTTACCCATAAACCAGATTTTTAATACGGAAAATTCGATCTCCGGATTTTTAGGGATAAAAAAGGCATCTTGAAAGCACGCGTAGCATAAAAAGGAATATTCTGGAATATTTCGGAATTTGCGCCGGACGCGGCGGCTGCGCTCAGCGCGCCACGTGCGTCCAACTCATTGGCCATACCGCGTCAGGCGCACCAATGAGCGCCTAACACGTGGACTTGTGACTCACATAGAGTCATGCGCCTAGCGCAAGTCTTGTGTGAGACGCAAGTTAAAAGTTTATCTTCTAAAAAATGTGTTTCCATGTGCAATGTTTTAATTGGACGGACCACGTCAGGCAGGCCAACCTGCACCTGACGCGTGTCCGTGCGCCTGCCACGTAGGACTGCGCCTGGCGCAGGGCTTGCGTGGAGCGCACGCTTTGTTTTGCCTATAAATATGGGCTGATTTCCCGAATCAAGGACGGCTTGAAATTATTATTATTTTTACGCACGCAAATACTCTCAAACACTCCGAAAGACACTTCGAATGCAAAACGTTCAATCACTTTTAATCTTCCACATCAATTCTTGTTCCTGATTCTACTATATTCCTGGTTCCAAGATTGCTTCGACTGAAGGTCACTACGCTCTTCGATCTAAACCGCATAGGTATAATCTTGAGGGCTCTTGAATAATCCTATTTATATTATTGAAGTTACTAAATCTCTTTTTTGTCATGATGTAGATTCTTAATTAAAAATCGTGGTTCTTTTGTAAATTCTAACCTCTTTTCTTATATTTTTTGTATATAATGTTCATATTATTATGATTGTCTTGCATGCCTTTTTATCACCCATGTGTTATTATTGTTAAACAAGACCTAAAGAACTGTTCTAATTAATTCAGATAATTTGGACAACCTGTTAGGAACCTTGTAAAATGATTGCATAATAGCTGGTCACTAAATAATTAGTCTTTTTGTGTCTTTCATGAACCCATCTAGAGTAATTATTGTAGGGTGCTTTAAAAAGTTGTTTGATTATTCTATTCCATAAAATCTGCTGTGAATTGTTATTTAGTAGAGGCCAGCAATGGGCAATATAGTTCCTGACTATATTGTACCCTCACCCCCGAACTCACTTTTTGGTTCCTGACCATTTATGGAGTCATGACGGGGAAATCTACATTGGATAAGTCCCTAAGATGTCCCTTCCGTTTCAATATCCAATTAGGTTTATGATTCTTCCTTTAAAGAATTGTTGGCGACTTCAAAACATATTTTTAATAAAACCTTAACAATGGGGTAGTCAAATAAACGCGCTCACACCGCGTGTAGGCATTAAAGGAATTCAAAAATCCACGCCTACACCAGGGAGGGAAGGCCAAGAAGCACTATCGTAAAGGCAAGAGAACACCTGTAAAGTAAACGGACACTCAAAACAGAGGTGAGTCATAGTCTCCGAAGCATTACAACAAAGAACACATTGCTGAGGAACAAAAACTTTGCATTTTTCAAGTCTATCCTTAGTAGGGAGACCATCATGACAGGCTTTCCAAAGGAACATTTTAATTTTCGGAGGGACATGAAGCTTCCAAATCCAGGTAAATTCTACCTTCTCAAAATTTGGATTAAAAGCTCCCTCGGCTAAAAGGGAACCAGACTTAACGGAGTATTCTCCATCCGCCGTCAACCCCCAAACAAGAGAGTCTGGCTGAGGAGACGACGGCACAAAAATAGAAGAGATCCTGGCCACAATATGCCAAGGTACTACAGTTTCAAGCTTGGAACAATCCCACCCCCCCAACTCATTAATAAAATCACTAATTGTAGCACCTTCTGAACCTGGGAGAGGACTAACCACCATACTAATGGGATATTGGAAAACCCAATTATCCTCCCAAAATCTAATATCTCTACTATTGCCAACCTGCCGTCTTAGACCCTTTTTAAACAAAGGCCTGGGGGACATAAGCTTTCTCCTTTGCCAAGACGCTACTAGAGAAACATTATGAGAGAGGATATCACTAGATTTACTATACTTTTTTTTAACTAGACTAACCCAAAGATTATCTTTATGTTTGAGAAGTTTCCAAAGCAACTTCATTTGCAGGGCTACATTATTGACTTCAGCTTTTCTTATACTCAACCCCCCAAATTATTTCGGAAGACAAATTTTATCCCATCCAATCAAATTAGCAGTTTTATTCAAGTGGTCTTTATTCCAGAAGAAATTCCTATAAGACTTGTCTAAATTAGAAAGATTAGTCTTTGGCAAATAAAAACTTTGCATTTGATAGTTGGCTTTAATAGCCAAGTTCGCTTGAATAAGAACCGTTCTACCGGCTTGGGAAAGAGAGTTGGCTTTCCACTTAGGTAACTGATTGGTAACCTTATTGCAAACTTTCCCAAAAGTTTCCTTTGTAACTCGAGAATCTATAATTGGGCAACCCAAATATTCCCCTAAATTGTTTGTTTCAGCCATACCAAGTAACGAAGCAAAATTTACTTTAGTCTCATCAGAAACATTCGGAGAACACTCACTAGTGGAAAAATGCTCAAATGCTCCGGTTAAACTCCCCACGACGCATGTGAAAGGAGTTGCTAGTATCCCACCACCACTCCAACAAGCCTTGGACGACAATCTGGGAGGAATGAACCTCTCCCATACTCTCATAAACATCAAGAAAAGAGGCTAGACCACTCTGCTCGATGAGGACAGCTCGATCTCGGACCTTTCGGACCTTCCTGAGCCAAGCAAAGTCAAAAGTCCCAAAATGACGAGTATTACCCTCGTCCTGCAAATGTAAGAACAATCAATAAAATGCCTAGGCTATCGTATAAAATGAAGTCGACATAACGCGGAATACTTACGACGCCTGAGAGCGGGCGATGTGAAATATGATGCTCCGGGTCAAAGTACAGCTGGTCGGGAGTCCACCCCACGGCCTTCCACACCCTCCTAGATCCGGAAGCTGCCCTACCATCGTCCTCCCCTCCCGAATCTTCCGATGACATGCTAATCGGATTGAGCATCACAAATGAAGCTAAGAATCAAAAAAAGAGTTCCCGACTCTAAATTACCAGATTTCATGAATCGGTAAATCCTAAAAACCGCTTCAAAGCATCACCACTACATGAGATTCCCAGAATCCATTTCACACATCAAAATAGATTCATTGCCTAGAACATGATTTCTACCAGCGGAATCATCACACATTCAAAGTTCCCTATGCATGTTTCGAGGTTCCAAACTTAGAAGCTACGCCAATCTTGATTCTGAGATTCATGATCCAAGAATCATCACACATTCAAAGTTCCCTAAGCATGTTTCTAGGTTCCAAACTTAGAAGCTACGCTAATCTCGATTATGAGATTCATGATCCAAGAATCATCACACATTCAAAGTTCCCTAAACATATTTCTAAGGTCCGGATTTAGAAATTACATCAAGTAATGAACAAACTCACATGAAACGAGTATCAAACTCGTGAAGAACAATAAAAATGCCCGGAAAACTCGGCGGAAACTCACCGGAAACTAGCCGGAAGCTCGCCGGAGCTCGTCGAAAACCGCCGAAGTACACCGAAAACCCGCCGGCAAATGTAACCCGAACTCGCCGGAAATGGTGCACTTCGCCTAACCAAAAGCGGCCGGCCGAAGAAAAAAAAAAGGGGGGGTCAAATCGCCCGAAATAAAAAAAAAAAAAAAAAAGAAAATAGGGGGGAAAAGATGAAACATAACCGAAAAAGCAAGAAGTGCCTGAATTACCGGAAAACCGCCAGGAAATTCACCGGAAAACAGCCCGGGAAAGGGGTCAAAGTCTTCGAAAATTTTCACACCCCAAGCTCTTCGAAAATCGCTCAAAGATGCCCAAAAATGCCGCAAAAGTAACAATTAACCAAAAATAATCACTCCTCCAAAGTAGATCTGAAGAGATACGAGAGAAATAAGGGGTTTTAAGCTTCGAAATTTCGAAAATGGAGTTGGACTTAGGAGAGAGAAAGAAGTAAGAGAAAACGGCGGAGAAAGAGAGAAATGGGAGAGAAGAGGGTCGCCCGTGTTTTTAGGTCGTTTTAATGACCTGCACCCAGCGTGCCACATGCGCCTGACGCGTCAGCAACACTTGCGTCAGACGTGCCATATTGCGCCCAGCGCAGCATTACACGCCAAGCTCAGGTATGTGCGTCTGGCGCACAGTCCCATGCAACACGCTTGGGGACTTCTTAATTAGCCAAGTGGAACCCACACGCTTAATCCCCAAATGCATTCAAATGTTCGTTACGACATTACGCATCACAATCCAACGAACTTTCAAATCGACCACCACGACTGCCTTGGAATAGGACAAACATTCCGCAACAACTGCCTTGGAATAGGATAAACATTCCGCAACAATTGTCTTGGAAGAGGACAAACATTCCACAACGATTGCCTTGGAATAGGACAAACATTCCGCAACAATTGCCTTGGAAGAGGACAAACATTCCAATTGCCTTGGAAGAGGACAAACATTCCGCAACAATTGCCTTGGAAGAGGACAAACATTCCACAACGATTGCCTTGGAATAGGACAAACATTCCGCAACAATTGCCTTGGAAGAGGACAAACATTTCAATTGCCTTGGAAGAGGACAAACATTCCGCAACAATTGCCTTGGAAGAGGACAAACATTCCGCAACGATTGCCTTGGAAGAGGACAAACAGTCCAATTGCCTTGGAAGAGGACAAACATTCCGCCACGATTGCCTTGGAAGAGGACAAACATTCCGCAACAACTGCCTTAGAATAGGACAAACATTACGCAACAATTGTCTTGGAAGAGGACAAACATTCCACCACGATTGCCTTGGAAGAGGACAAACATTCCACAACAATTGCCTTGGAAGAGGACAAACATTCTGCAGCAATTGCCTAGGAGGAGGCTAAAAACTCTGACATGAGCCGGATCATAATAGCTCATGATTCCATTTCCCATATGTCATTTCATTTTTGCACCCATGTTTGTTCCTGAAACTTTCGATGGTTTTGCAGGTACCGGCGCAAAAGAGTGATTTTGGATTGCAGAGCGTTCGGAATCATTCTCCGTCCCGACACGTGTACTTTGACATTCGGTTTTAAAAACCTCAGACAAAGTGGGGGCTTCTTTAGACGCATAATCGTGTCTCCCCATTTAATGGTCCAATGATGAAATATACCGCGGTCTTAGTTGGCACGGCCAAATGGAGGAGCAGTCTGAATAACCAGGCAATGTGTGTTTTGAAATAATATTATAAAAGCCCAATTAATCATTCATGATGATTAATTGTAAATTCAACCCATAAAATGTTTTTAAATCCATTTTAAAAGCCCAATTGAATATTTACTATTTTAATAAATATTTTCCTAATATTTATTATTTTGATAAATATTTTCTTAATGTTTATTGTTTTGATAAATATTTTCCTAAAAGCTTTTATTATTATCCTTTACCCATAAACCAGATTTTTAATACGGAAAATTCGATCTCCGGATTTTTAGGGATAAAAAAGGCATCTTGAAAGCACGCGTAGCATAAAAAGGAATATTCTGGAATATTTCGGAATTTGCGCCGAACGCGGCGGCTGCACTCAGTGCGCCACGTGCGTCCAGCTCATTGGCCATGCCGCGTCAGGCACACCAATGAGTGCCTAACACGTGGACTTGTGACTCACACAGAGTCCTGCGCCTAGCGCAAGTCTTGTGTGAGACGCAAGTTAAAAGTTTATCTTCTAAAAAATGCGTTTCCATGTGCAATATTTTAATTGGACGGATCACGTCAGGCAGGCCAACCTACGCCTGACGCGTGTCCGCGCGCCGCCACGTAGGATCTTGCGCCTGGCGCAGGGCTTGCGTGGAGCGCACGCTTTGTTTTGCCTATAAATATGGGCTAATTTCCCGAATCATGGTCGGCTTGAAATTATTATTATTCTTACGCACGCAAATACTCTCAAACACTCCGAAACACACTTCGAATGCAAAACGTTCAATCACTTTTAATCTTCCACATCAATTCTTGTTCCTGATTCTACTATATTCCTGGTTCCAAGATTGCTTCGACTGAAGGTCACTACGGTCTTCGATCTAAACCGCATAGGTATAATCTTGAGGGCTCTTGAATAATCCTATTTATATTATTGAAGTTACTAACTCTCTTTTTTGTCATGATGTAGATTCTTAATTAAAAATCGTGGTTCTTTTGTAAATTCTAACCTCTTTTCTTATATTTTTTGTATGTAATGTTCATATTATTATGATTGTCTTGCATGCCTTTTTATCACCCATGTGTTATTATTGTTAAACAAGACCTAAAGAACTGTTCTAATTAATTCAGATAATTTGGACAACCTGTTAGGAACCTTGTAAAATGATTGCATAATAGCTGGTCACTAAATAATTAGTCTTTTTGTGTGTTTCATGAACCCATCTAGAGTAATTATTGTAGGGTGCTTTAAAAAGTTGTTTGATTATTCTATTGCATAAAATTTGCTGTGAATTGTTATTTGGTAGAGGCCAGTAATGGGCAATATAGTTCCTGACTATATTGTACCCTCACCCCCGAACTCACTTTTTGGTTCCTGACCATCTATGGAGTCATGACGGGGAAATCTACATTGGATAAGTCCCTAAGATGTCCCTTCCGTTTCAATATCCAATTAGGTTTATGATTCTTCCTTTAAAAAATTGTTGGCGATTTTAAAACATATTTTTAATAAAACCTTAACAATGGGGTAGTCAAATAAACGCGCTCACACCGCGTGTAGGCATTAAAGGAATTCAAAAATCCACGCCTACACCAGGGAGGGAAGGCCAAGAAGCACTATCGTAAAGGCAAGAGAACACCTGTAAAGTAAACGGACACTCAAAACAGAGGTGAGTCATAGTCTCCGAAGCATTACAACAAAGAACACATTGCTGAGGAACAAAAACTTTGCATTTTTCAAGTCTATCCTTAGTAGGGAGACCATCATGACAGGCTTTTCAAAGGAACATTTTAATTTTCGGAGGGACATGAAGCTTCCAAATCCAAGCAAATTCTACCTTCTCAAAATTTGGATTAAAAGCTCCCTGGGCTAAAAGGGAACCAGACTTAACGGAGTATTCTCCATCCGCCGTCAACCCCCAAACAAGAGAGTCTGGCTGAGGAGACGACGGCACAAAAATAGAAGAGATCCTAGCCACAATATGCCAAGGTACTACAGTTTCAAGCTTGGAACAATCCCACCCCCCCAACTCATTAATAAAATCACTAACTGTAGCACCTTCTGAACCTGGGAGAGGACTAACCACCATACTAATGGGATATTGGAAAACCCAATTATCCTCCCAAAATCTAATATCTCTACTATTGCCAACCTGCCATCTTAGACCCTTTTTAAACAAAAGCCTGAGGGACATAAGCTTTCTCCATTGCCAAGACGCTACTGGAGAAACATTATGAGAGAGGATATCACTATATTTACTATACTTTTTTTTAACTAGACTAACCCAAAGATTATCTTTATGTTTGAGAAGTTTCCAAAGCAACTTCATTTGCAGGGCTACATTATTGACTTCAGCTTTTCTTATACCCAACCCCCCAAATTATTTCGGAAGACAAATTTTATCCCATCCAATCAAATTAGCAGTTTTGTTCAAGTGGTCTTTATTCCAGAAGAAATTCCTATAAGACTTGTCTAAATTAGAAAGATTAGTCTTTGGCAAATAAAAACTTTGCATTTGATAGTTGGCTTTAATAGCCAAGTTCGCTTGAATAAGAATTGTTCTACCGGCTTGGGAAAGAGAGTTGGCTTTCCACTTAGGTAACTGATTGGTAACCTTATTGCAAACTTTCCCAAAAGTTTCCTTTGTAACTCGAGAATCTATAATTGGGCAACCCAAATACTCCCCTAAATTGTTTGTTTCAGCCATACCAAGTAACGAAGCAAAATTTACTTTAGTCTCATCAGAAACATTCGGAGAACACTCACTAGTGGAAGATTGCTCAAATGCTCCGGTTAAAAAGGCCACAAATGCTCCGTATTTGGCTCGTAGCAGACGTCATACGAGCATTTGAGCATTTCACAAATGCTCCGGTTTCAACCGGAGCATTTATTTGATCAAATGCTCCGGTTGTTTAAATAACCGGAGCATGTGACCACCAAATGCTCCGATTGTTAATGGAAAACCGGAGCATTTGTGTTCTTAAATACTCCGGTTTTCCCTTAACAACCGGAGCATTTGAGAATATTTTCTTTTAAAAAAAAATTGTACAGCTTACAGCTGTACAACGACAACACAACAAGAAGCAGCAGCAGAACCATTGTGTTTCAACATAGTACACATGCATCAAATGTTTCATTAAATGATATTGAGCAGCAACAAATACATAAAGTAATTATAACTCTTGTATAACAATTTTTGCAAATATTAATTTAACACACATTACACTCTAGACAACATCTTCTCCAAATCTGAAAACTCCAAAAACCAACATCATAGACTCTAACATCTAGGATTAGATTTCTAGCTAGATCGAAACTCTTGAACCTCTGTGAGGGGCTTCTGTCCCTTCTCAGGAAGAGGAATATAATCCCTAAAAAAGTAAAGAACGAGGGTGTGCACTATCAGTTTTGACCAAGTAAAATCAAGACACAAAATGAAGCACACATCAAAAATAAAGAAAGGACATTTCTCAGAAGAAGAAAGTGTTGAACAATTACCCAAATTCTTTGTTCAGACCCTTTGCAGCAGCTGTAGCAGCTTTGCCACCTCCATATTTTTTTGGTAAACTCATCCTTGACTCTCTCAAGGAAAGCAATTAGAATATACCTACCCGCAGACTCAACTGCAACAACACAGTAAGCTGCACCACAGGAGAGCACATAGCAAGTCAAGAAAAGACTAGCTACTACCCATACCTAAAAACGACCAGCACAGGTCAAGAAGAAATGGGCTAAGAGATACGTAATCTAGCAAGATATATGTATAAGAAGCAGAGATCAAAACAGAAACAGGAAGGCAAGGGGGGAGGGCCTACATTGGGGTCAATTAAGAGTTTGAACACATTCTTTTTTTCTTGTCACTTTGCTAATCTAAACTCACGATACCATTCAACCAGAACATACGACAATAATATCAATCTTTATAAGTTCAATTGAATCCATCCAAACATGGCAGGAATGCACCAAACAAGAAATATTAGTCACCAAAACTCAAAGGTGATTTGTTTAGCTATCCTGTCTAAGTCACTGATATAGCTTAAGGACACACCAACAAAAAAAGTGAGACAACACAATTAATTCTATGCCAAACATAACATAAAGGTGCATAATTAGATGGATATCACACAAAACAGAAGAAAGGTGTGATATCAATAGAACCAAGATTCTCATTGAACGACAAAGACGGTTTTGTTGGCATACTACGAAAACCTGGCACGCTTATTGATGAGTTCAATTGCTCCCTACAAGTAAATTTATTATCTAAAGATGGAATAATTGCAAAAACAGCAAAAACATTATCGGTGATGTGATCTCATTTAGCATCAAATCTTATGCTCAGCAATTTAAACGAAAGATTCCAAATAAAGTAAAACCCTAGTCACACGCCATAACTACAGAAACACAATGCAGTTATGTTAACCTGATTGCTTACGACAAATTATCATCTAAAATCTTATCCTATACAATTTAGAGAAGAATCGGTAACACTTATATCATCACGCCTTGATCCAAAAAAAAATTAAAAATAAAAGACTGATTTCATCTAGGTATCACCAAATTCTTGGAACACAGACAAAATTCAACAAATTACAGAAAAGGCAGGAAAAAGAGATTCACAAGGAATAATCAGATATTATAAAAAACAAATTTCAGGGAAGAAAAATAACCTAATTGTCGAATTTCAGCGTTGTAGAGATGATACTAACTCAAATAATTCGCCCTATGTTACAAAATTGGAACACAGAAAAGGCTTATTTGTTTGATAGGAATAATTTTTATGGAAGTAAGACAAAAATACAATGAAATTAAGGGGGAAGTAAGTGAAATTTAATGTGAGCAGTAGCTGTTATCTTCCAAACACGCTCTTGGAACATAAATACAAAGCAAGTGAAATGAAATATAAATGATATTTGACAGAGAATGACACTCCCTGATCCGTGTGCAACAGAAAAAAAAAACACTAAATCTAAAGGGGACAATGAACTAAAAGCACCACAAAGCCAAGAATGAAGAAAGAAGGGGTTCCACTTGGCACACTAGGACATGCAGATTAAGCAGCAAAAACATCACTCCCAAGTACTAACAAGTAAAAAGAAACTTTAATATATAAGCAATATGAAAATCGTCTCATTTTGTTCTCATTATGCATACATACCACATATCCACAATCCTTTTTGGGTCCATCTTAGAGTGGAAGCAAAATGCAGTTCTTGATACCAAGGTGACTACTTTCAATGTTCAAATCCTCATTGATATAGTTCGTAGCTAACAGTACAATGTCATAGTAGAAACAAACTCACACTCATCTTCAAACAACATTGGAATCACTTTTTTTTTACATGAATATATGATGAGAAACAAACCAACACAAGAAGGACAATAATATGTGATTGTCATGGTGAATCTTTATCTCTCTGTGTATTTAATGCATTACTCCACATACCTTTATACCAATTACTAATTTTTAAAATTCTTATTGTGAGTAAAAAGTCAACCATGACAATCATAGAGAAACAAGCGAAGTACAAATTAGCAAGCAATTCAAGGAACACAATTTGACATACTATAATAAATTTCTTTTGTGGGAATCTTAAACATCTTTAATTTTCAATTCATCACACTATAAATTGGCAGATGATAATACGACATATGCGTCATGATATATCAAACAAAAACAATGATATTGCATAGACCTAGAAACAAAAAGTCATCACCTATATATCGGTCATCTGAATCCATAAATGCTGGAAATGACAGTTCAAATTATATGAATGAAGGCTTCCTAAAGTAAAGAGCATGTAAGTTAAAAGCATATACCTTCAAGGGAAGAGTACTTCCAGCCTTCTCACATCCAACAGAGTCTACTGGTGCATCTTCAGAAGATCTCATGTTGCGGATCCCTTCAAGAACCTTCACCCAAATTTCTGGAGGCCCACCTGAATCAAATGTTCTTGAAGTAATTTCATGTCAAATATGGATTTTATCAACGAAACTACCTTGAAAAGAAACTGCAAGCTGCAGTGTCCTTTGTAGTTATGGAGGATTATTGAACGTAGAAAATTACCAAGAAAGAAGGAGAGATGAACGATTCAGGCAGATTATTCATGAAGAGATTTCAAGAGGATTCAAGAATATAAAGAATATGACAGTAAAATGAACAGTTAAATTTTAACATATATGAAACGCAAGCAACAAACTGACTCCTGTGCAATACTCAGGCACTTGCCTTTTGTAGATGATAATGGATTTCCCTTTTGAAAGGTGAAATCTTCAATATCATGCACATAAGATATCTGCATCAAAACTTAAACTCTCCATCAGAAAGCACCAGCACATTCAATTTCAAGCCACACATGTACTAAACACAAACTATAATGAATTCAAATTCATGAGCAAAAGCAATCTATGTATCTTTTTTTTCATACAAAGATAGTTTTTTTTGTTTATCTCCCATTTGGATATAAAAGCCGTAATTAAAACACATCACATGTGATTCCAAATTTAGTAAATTCTTTTTGGAATTGTCAACTAGAAAGAGCATATCAGCTGAGATAATAAAACTTTCTATATATACTCCTGCTACTCATGTATCCCATGCCATCCAACAGTATTCCAACTCACACCTCATTTAAAATTCTCCCTCTTCTCTCTCTCTCTCTTATGTGCAAAATCGAGTGCGACTAAGAAGTAGATAAAACCAGAAAGTTCCCTCCTATGTAAGTTTTTTGCTCCAACTTTTGTACTTTCAATTAACAAGTCTTCTTTTACCTGCTGATTCAAACTGTTCTTTAAGTTAAATCTTTTACACTACTTAGTGACATATCATAATGACAAATATAAGGAGTCATATTTCACAATGGACTATACTTGTGATTATTTTCTTTACTTTCATTCTTTTTTAGATCAAGTTGTCCCTAACAGAGGAAATAATTCTCTTCATTTTAGGACATATCTTGTAAATATTAT